>PVIU01026930.1:0-21242 GCA_004026605.1 Ondatra zibethicus | reverse complement strand
TTCAGTTACCTGTTTGATTGCTTTTTCTTGGTTTTCTAGGGTATCTTTGAGGAATTTATTCATTTCTTCTAACTTTTTGTTAGTTTTCTCATCCCTTTCGATAAAGGAGTTTTTCACCTCTTCTTTAAAAGACTCTATAATTTTCATAAAGCTACGTTTAAAGTCAATTTCTTCTACTTCATCTGGGATAGGTTGCTCGAGCTTTCCTGTTCCATAATCGCTGGATTCTGGTGTTATCATGTTGCTTTTCAGGTTGTTGGACGAATTCTTTGATTGGCGCCTGCCCATTTCTTCTGAGAGTTGCCTGCTCTGCTCCATTCAGCTCCACTTGGTTCCCGGGGTCAGGGTCCAGCTGAATCCGCGGAAGCTGGTTGGGCGAGGTTCCCGGTCCCAAGGGCAGGCCTACTGAGGGTTGCCCGCTCTGCTCCACTCGGCTCCATGGGACAAAGGAGGCCCCCTAGCAGGGGACTCGTCCTTCCTCCAAGGCCTCAGCCCAGGTGGGCCGAGCTCGGGTGCAGCTGGGACCACGCAGATGAGAAGGGATGCCCGGGGGCGAGCAGGGTTGGGATAAGCAGCAAAGCCAACAGGGGGGAGCCCCAAGTGGCCAGAAGGTCCTGGGGACGGGCTGGGGCCCACTCACCAGGGTCCAGATGAATCCGCGGAAGCTGGTTGGGCGAGGTTCCCGGTCCCAAAGCGATATATGTTCCATTTTTAAATGAGCTGTGTAGTAAGAGGAGCAGGCCAGCCGCATTCCCTGCTCCCAGCCACCCAGCACAGGGCCCCTTGTTCCATCCCGCCTGGATAGCTTACACCTGAAATAAACACAAAAAATGTATTAATTAAATTACTGCCTGGCCCATTAGTTCTAGCCCCTTCTTGGCTAACTCTTACATATTAATTTAACCCATCTCCATTAATGTGTATCGCCACTTGACTGTGTCTTACTGGCATAAGTCTAACCAGCATCCATCTTGGGCAGGAAAACCATGGCGTCTGCCACACTACCTTCTTCCCAGCATTCCGTTCTCTTTTCCCCGCCTAAATCCTGCCCTATCAAAAGGCCAAGGCAGTTTCTTTATTCAACCAATGAAAGCAACACATAGAAAGAAGGACCTCCTACACCAGAGCTGTATAAGAACAATACATCAAACAAGAGTAGAAACATATATACAGTATAACAAATTAGTTTTATATTTTTATCACTATACCAAAATCCATGCCAATGCAAAATATATGAGATAAATAGTTGTCTTTTTATCCTATATTCCTATATTCCCCTAAATCAGAACAAACATCCATGACCCACCAAATAATAGAAAACCACTCACACCATCCCTTGGGAATGAGGGTATCATGTTCTTCAGATTGTTTCCTGCAGTCTGTGGGTGAAGGCTTTTTTAGGGTCCCAGAGAGAAAATGGAGATAATGGCCAAGTCCTGGGAAGACCAGCTATAATCTTTGTTGACATACATCACTTGTCATAATTCAAGAGATCTTCCCTGAACAAATCTGATCATTATTAATCCTGAAGGAATCCATAGCCTCTTGTCTCCTGTAGAAAGAAAAACAAAAACTTTTCTCCAAAGCATTTTTTATTTCCATTTGACAAATATTGTTTTGACTTTGATTTTAAAGTTAAGATAGCCCTAACAGTATCTATGTTGGCTCAGTCTCCCACTTCTGCTCACAATCACATGTCTCCCAGAAGCTGTGTCTTACTGGTCAGCAATGAAAAAATTCAAAATCAACACAGTACTTACTATACAGGATCCAGAATCCCTATGTATTTCTCATCTTTTTATTTTTTAATTAGTTAATTTATTTTTAAAGCACTCTTTTCTCATTTTACATACCTATCCCAGTTCCCACTCTCTGCCCTCCTCCTGTTTCCCCCACTTTCCATCCCCCACCCTCCCAGAGTGGGAGAGGGTAACGCTTCCTGTGGGGAGTCATCAAAGCCTGAAACATCACTTTGAGCCAGGACCGAGGCCCTCCCTTCTAAATTTAGGCTGAAGAAGGTATCCCTCCTAAGAGAACGGGCTTTAAAAAGTCGGTACAAGCACTAAGGATAAATTCTGGTCCCGCTGCCAGTGGCCCCACAGACTTCTCAAAGCACAAAACTGCCACTGACATTCAGAGGGTGTAGTTTTGGCCTATGCAGGTTCACCTGCTATCAGTTTGGAGTCAGTGAGCTCCCACTAGCACAGATCAGCTGTTTCTGTAAGTATCCCCATCATGGTCTTGACCCCTTTGCTCATATTATTGTTCCTCCCTCTCTTGGATTGGTCTCCAGAAGCTTGGACCAGTGCTGAGCTGTGGACCTTTGTATCCACTTCCATCAGCTGCTGGTTCTATGACAAGAATTAAGGTTCCATTAATTTATTGTTTCTCTCAGTGTCTGTGCTACTGGGGTTATATTTAGGAAGTGGTTTCCTGTGCCCATGCATTGAAGACTACTTTCTACTTTCTGTTCTATGAGGTTCAGTGTGACTGGATTTATATTGAGGCCTTTGATCCATTTGGACTAGAATTTTCTGCATGGGATTAGATATGGATCTATTTGCATTCTTCTACATGTTGACATCCAGTCATGCCAGCACCATTTGTTGAAGATACTTTCTTTTGTCTATTGTATATCTTAGCTTCTTTGTCAGAAATCAGGTGGATTAATATCAGGGTCTTTGATTTGATTCCGTTGGTCCACCTGTCTGTTTTTGTGCCAATACCAAGTTGTGTTCATTATTATAGCTCTATAGTAGAGCTTGAAGTCAAGGATGGTGATGCCTCTGAAAGTTCTTTTCTTGTACAGGATTATTGTGGCTATCCGGGAATTTTTGGTTTTTCCATATGAAGTTGAAATTCTTTTGAGGTATATGAAGGAGATTTTTGGGATTTTGATGGGGATTGTACAGAATCTGTAGATTGCTTTTGTGAAGATTACATGTTTTATTATGTTGATCCTACCTATCCAAGTACCTGAAAGATCTCTCCATTTTCTGATATCTTCCTAAATTTCTTTCTTCAAAGTCTTAAAGTTCTTTTTATACAGGTATTTCATTTGTTTATGTTTAGAGTTACACCAAGATATTTTATGTGGTGTAGGAGGTATATCTGTATTTCTGTTGCTTTCATTGGTTGAATAAAGAGACTGTCTTGGCCTTTTGATAGGGCAGCCCTTAGGTGGACGGAGTAGACAGAACAGAATTCTGGGAAGAAGGACAGACAGGCAGACACCATGTTTCTCCTGCCTGAGAAGGACAGTGGTTAGGAATCTTTCCTGGTAAGCCACTACCCTGTGGTGATACACAGACTAGATATGGGTTAAAGCAAGATGTGAGAGTTAGCCAAGAAGAGGTTAGAACTAATGGGCCAGCCAGGCAGTGTTTTAAATGAATACAGTTTCTGTGTAATTATTATGGGAGTTAAGCTAGCTGGGTGCTGGGAACGTGGCTCACTCCTCTTACTACAAATTGGCTACCCAATGTGGCCAACTAACTCCATATAAACCTGAGAGGGCTTAAAAAGAATTCCAGACACAAATATAGAGTTTAGTACAGCTGGCAGCATGCCATAGCTCCTTTAAGAGAGAATTTCCTGACTCAGCAGCCATAAAAAAAAGCTGCAGCAGTTTTAAAATGCTGGCTTTCTGTCAGCGCAATCTCTGGCTCTTGCAGGAGACAGAGAATTTGGATGAGGTTCTGTGACTAAAGTGCTATGGCCTGCTTGATGGCAATGTGGACTGCTGCCTGACTGGAACTGTGCATGGCTCTGGGGCACCAAATGGCTCTGAAGCAGGAGCGGCTCTGCCATGCTGAACTGTGCTGATCTCAGGCTGGAACTATCATAATTATCATAATAACAGTGCAGTTAAGGTTTAGACTGGGCAAGAAACAGGCAGTACCATATTACCACTACATGGTGCAACTTAAGTTTTTAAGAAGTGCTTAGCATTTTAAAAAGTGCTCCTGGATAGTGAAGAATTACAGATTCACAATAGGACAGATTCAGACATAAAAGACCTCTAAATGGGTTACACTGTTGAATAAAGATACATAGTAGGCTTAAAAGAGAAAAGAAATAAAGAGTATAGAGAGATGCTTTTTAAAAAAGGGTAAAGTCTTTAAAGAGACAGAGTACAGATAGTCATAGATTAAGAAAAATAAGCCATGTAAAAATGGAAAATTCACAGAATGTCTGGATTATGTATTTTATTGTGTTTTGTTTGAATTTTTGGACTGTGAAGGAGCTAAATATAGAGAGAATTTTTATTATATGGGCTGCCAAGCTAAACCAACATATATGTTCTAAAGGTATCACGACTTCCAAATTTGGGTCTAAGGATATGGTGCTTTGGAAAAGAGGTTCTTCTTTTGTTTTCACAGAAGATGAGACCCTGTGGATTTCTTCTAGACCAATATGGTATGATAGACCATGCCCTCCTGAAGGTCACTGTGAACACCTTCAGAAAATTACTTCACTCAACTGGTGACTGAGATGAACCTAGTATATAGGATACACCATGAAAGACCTGATTAACAGCGTTCCCATACAGCAGGAAGAAGTTTGGAGAGAAAAAACTATGCCCATATTCCCAAATACTGTTTATAAATGTTCTTTTACATTTAAAGGGGGATATGATATAGATATGAATAATTTGCATTGGTATGGATTTTGTTTTATTGATATAAATTTAAGGTCAATCTTGTTATATGTATATTTCTGTTCTTATTTAAGGTATTATGATTGTGTAGTTCATTCAAAAATGTAATGTATAATTAAGAAATGTAGGTTAATAGTCATCTATAATAGCCATGTTTGTAGTCATGTTAGTTAGATTTTCTAGATATATAGAGATATATTTCAGTTAAATAGGCATTCTTCATATCTTTCAAAGACTACAGAATATGGCATTTAATGTTTTAATAACTTAGGGCTTTTCATGACAATGAGACACATCTAGTCCTGGCAGCACCAATCTACTTCAAGAGGAAGATGGGCATTGAAGAGGCTCCTTATGGAGTTTGTTAGCCATTTGGGCAAGAAAGTGTTCTTGCCTGGACTGTTGCATAAATTGGACACAAAGAACCCACAGTGAGAGGACTGCTGTACTTGCCTAAGGGTGAGATGATCCTTCAGGGTTCCTAATTCATGAAAGAGTCTGCGAGACATTCTGCAGAATACAGAAGAAAGTGACTGAACTGTCTTTGAAATATCCTGCTTTATGAAATGTCTGCTGGATACTGTGTGCCTGTAGGCTGAAGATGGATGCCCCAACAGTACAGAGGAACTTTGGGTGGCTGTCCAGGCAGAGAGATGTCTCTGTCACTTCTAGAGTTTTGGAAGTTGCTTACTTCTTTTTTACTTAGGTAATATTATATCCTTCTGGAGTCTTTGATGGAGTTGAAGAATTAATAGTTATTATTATAGTTTTCCATTGTTATGATAAAAGATAAAATAGATCTAAATATTGTAACTGTAGTACTTGCTTAATAACTGTTTTGTTATATGTAATTTTACTATGTTAAAATGAAAGCCTTTCTTTTTTGTTTAAACAGAAAAAGGGGAAATGGTGTAGGAGGTTCTTCTGTATTTCTGTTGCTTTCATTGGTTGAATAAAGAGATTGCCTTGGCCTTTTGATAGGGCAGCCCTTAGGTGGGCGGAGTAGACAGAACAGAATTCTGGGAAGAAGGACAGACAGGCGGACACCATGTTTCTCCTGCCTGAGAAGGACGCTAGTTAGGAATCTTTCCCAGTAAGCCACGACCCCGTGGTGATACATAGATTACTAGATATGGGTTAAAGCAAGATGTGAGAGTTAGCCAAGAAGAGGTTAGAACTAATGGGCCAGCCAGGCAGTGTTTTAAATGAATACAGTTTCTGTGTAATTATTTCGGGTGTAAGCTAGCTGGGTGGGCAGACAAAAAGCAGGCCCACTCCTCTTACTACATTTATGTCAGTTGTATCTATTATAAAGGGTGATGTTTCTCTGATTTCTTTCTTAGCCCTTCTATCATTTGTATATAGCAGGACTACTGATTTTTTTCAATTGATCTTGTATCCTGCCACATTGCCACATTACTAAAAGTGTTTATTAGTTGTAGGAATTCCCTTGTAGAATTTTTGGGGTCACTTATATATACTATCATATCATGTGCAAAGACTGAAAATTTGACTTCTTCCTTTCCAATTTGTATCCCCTTAATCTCCTTTTGTTGCCCTACTGTTCTAACTAGAACTTTGAGTACTGTATTGAATAGATATAAAAAGAGTGGACAGCCTTGTCTTGTTCCTGATTTTAGTGGAATCACTTTGAGTTTCTCTCCATGTAATTTGATGTTGGCTGTCGGCTTGTTGTATATTGCTTTTATTATATTTAGATAGGATCCTTGTATCCCTAATCTCTCCAAGACCTTTTAATCATGAAGTGATATTGGATTATGAAAAAGAATTTTTCAGCATCTAATGAGATGATCATATGGTTTTTTCTTTCAGTTTATTTATTTGGTGGATGACATTGACAGATTTTCATATGTTAAACATCCTTATATCTCTGGGATAAAGCCAACTTGATCATGGTAAATTTTTTTGGTGTGCTTTTGGATTCAGTTTCCCAGTATTTTATTGAGTGTTTTTTCATCAAATTTCATGAGGGAGATTGATCTGTAATTCCCTTTCTTAGATGAGTCTTTTTGTAGTTTGGGTATCAGGGTAACTATAGTCTTATAAAAAGACTTTGACAATGTTCCTTCTGTTTCTATTGTGTGGACCAATTTGAGGAGTATAGGTATTAACTCTTTTAAAATCTGGTTGAATTCTGCTCTGAAACCATCTGTCCCTGGAAGACTTCTATTTTATAGGGGTTATTTAGGGTCGATTTGAATTGTTTCTCTGGTCTTGTCTTAATTTTGGTATGTGATACCTATACAGAAAATTGTTCATTTCTTTTAGATTTTCCAATTTTCTGAAGTACAAGATTTCAAGGTATGACCCGGTGATTCTCTGGATTTCCTCTGTGTCTGTTGTTATGTCCCCATTTTAATTTCTGATTTTGTTAATTTTAGATATTCTCTCTCTCTATGCTTTTTTATTAGTTTGGTTAAGGGTTTTCTATTTTGTTAATTTTATCAAAGAATCAGCTCTTTGTTCATTGATTCTTTGTATTGCTTTCTTTGTTTCTATTTTATTGGTTTCAGCCCTCAATTTGATTATTTCCTGTCATCTACTCCTCCTGGGTGAGTCTGCTTCTTTTTGTTCTAGAGCTTTCAAGTGTGCTGTTAAGTCACTAGTGTGAGATTTCTCCATTTTCTTTATGTAGGCACTTAGTGGTATGAACTTTTCTCTTAGCACTTTCATAGTGTCCCATAGATTTGGGTATACTGTGCCCAAATTCTAGGAAGTCTTAAATTTCTTTATTCCCTCCTAGACTTAGGGGTGATTCAGGTGAGCACTGTTCAATTTCCATGAATTTGTAGACTTTCTGCTATTAGTGTTGTTGTTGATTCTAACTTTAAGCCATGGTGATCTGTTAAGATACAGGGGGTTACTCCAATTTTTAGTATCTGCTGAGTTTTCCTTTGTTACCAAGTATGTATGTGGTCAGTTTTAGAGAAGGTTCCATGAGGTGCTGAGAAGAAGGTATATTCTTTTGTGTTTGGGTGAAATATTCTATAGATGTCTGCTAAGTTCATTTGAATCACTACATCTGTTAGTTCTATTATTTCTCTGTTAAGTTTCTATCTAGCAGACCTGCCCATTGGTGAGAGTGGAATGTTAAAGTCTCCTACTATTACTGTGTGAGGTTTGACGTGAGATTTATGTTTTAGTAATGTTTCTTTTATATATGTGGGTGCTCTTGTATTTTGGGCATAAATGTTCAGGATTGATGGACTTTTCCTGTGATGAGTATGAAGTATCCTACTCTGTCTCTTTTGATTGATTTTAGTTTCAAGTCTATTTTGTTAGATATTAGGATAGCTACACCTGCTTGCTTCTTAGGTCCATTTGATTGGAAAAGCTTTTCCCAACCCTTTACTCTGAGGTAATTAATGTCTGTCTTTGAGGTTGAGGTGTGTTTCTTGTATGCAGAAGAAGGATGAATTTTGTTTTTGCATCCATTCTGTTAACCTGTGTCTGTTTATAGGTGAATTGAGTCCATTGATATTAAGAGATATTAATGACCAGTGATCATTCATTCCTGTTATTTTTTGGTGGTACTGTTGGTGTGTTTCTCTTCTTTGGGGTTTGCTGGCATGAGGTTATCTCTTACCTTTGTTTTCATGGGTGAAGCTAACTTCCTTGGGTTGGAGTTTTCCCTCTAGTATTTTCTGTAAGGCTGGATTTGTGAATAGGTATTGTTTAAATCTGGTTTTGCCATGGAATATCGTGTTTTCTCCATCTTTAGTGACTGAAAACTTTGCTGGGTATAGTAGTCTAGGCTTACATCCATGGTCTCTTAGTGAATGCAGCACATCTGTCCAGGTCCTCCTACCTTTCAGAGTTTCCATTGAGAAGTCATTGTAGTTCTGATAGGTCGGCCTTTATATGTTACTTGGCCTTTTTTCTTTGTGACTCTTAACATCCTTTCTTTATCCTGTATGTTTAGAGTTTTGATTATTTTATGGTTAGGGAACTTTTTTTGGTCCAGTCTTTTTGGTCTTCTGTATGCTTCACAGACATATCCATCTTTAGGTTGGGAAAGCTTTCTTATATGATTTTGTTCTATATGTTTTGTTTGCTGTTGATCTGGAGTTCCCCTTCTTCTATCCCTATTATTCTTATGTTTGGTCTTTTTATGGTGTCCCAGATTTCCAGGATAATTTGTGTTAAGGATTTGTTGAATTTAACATTTTGTTTGACCAATGAATCTATTTCCTGTACCATATCTTCAACACTTGAGATTCCCTCTTCCATCTCTTATAATCTGTTGGTTATGTTTGCATCTGTAGTTCCTATTCACTTAACCAGAGTTTCCATTTCCAGGATTCCCTCAGTTTTTCTTTATTGTTTTGATTTTAGTTTTCATGTCCTGAACTGTTTCAACTGTTTGTTTAGCCTGTTTGCTTGGTTTTTTTTTCTTGGCTTTCTTGACTTTCATTAAGAGTTCTATCTATTGATTTCTTTCAATTCTTTGTCTTTTCCACCATTTCTTTAAGGAAAATTTTCATTTTCTCTGTACGAGTCTCTATCATCTTCATAAAGTTATATTTGAGAACATTTTCTTCTTTTTATTCCAGGTTAGGATGTGCAGCTCTTCCTTTTGTAGGACTACTAGGTTCCGGCGTTGCTGTATTGCCTTTTAGGTTGTTGAATGTATTCTTGCATTGCTGCCTCACCATATCTTCCTTCAAGTGGTGCAGGTGGAGCCTATGCTTCTGGGGGTCTCTCTTCTTCCAATTGGTGCAGGTGGGGGGTCTGTGGCTTAGGTGGTCACTCTTCTTCCTAGTGCAGGCATGACTGTGTCTCTGGTAAATCGCTGATGTGGGTCTGGGGTCTCCTTTCCAGGTGTAGTCAGGGCTAAGGCTCTGGTGGTTGTATGTGCAGTGGAGGATGGTTGCAGGTGTGAGAAGGCCTCTCTGGTGTCTCTTGGTTTTGGTGTTTGGGGCACAGGAATGTTCCTCCATGGGTTAGAGTCTGGAGAGCAGGGCCCTCCAGCTGGGAACCCAGACATTCACCTCTCCAGGGGCAGTCAGGGCCATGTGGTCAGAGATGGGGGAGTTGTGGGTGTGGGGAGGCTGCTGCCCGGTTTCTAGAGCTTCAAGCTTTGCTGTGTGGGGAGCACATGTGCCTAAGGGGACCAGGGTCTAGAGAGCTGGATCCTCTAGCCTTGAACCCACTCACCCCGTATTTCCCATCTTTATGTGGCTTTTTTTTCTTTTATATTATTTTGACTGACTCTAATGACTTTTTTAACTACTTCTTTCTGTGACTGTCTATACCCATTTTCTTTTCTTTCATAAGCCTACATACAATGTAAAACACACTTGAACCTGCTTATAGGTTTTTTTTTTCAGTCCAAACTTCTTTTACTGCATATCTTTTAGCCTTTTTAGACTGCATAAGAAAACTTCAGACTGCTAAGCTACAACTGGATCCTCAGCACAGATCTCAGCTGGCTCCCCTGCTCTCAGGGTGTTCAAGCCAAGCCTAAAGCTCGCAGCATGTTTGGAGGTGCATAACCGTGACCAGGAACTCTCTTCAACCTTCCTAGTTGTAGGAATGCAGTAACTGCATTGCCACAAGCAGGTTTTTTTTTTAAACTTAGTTTGCCATTTCTATTTAGTGCTACCACTGAACAGCAGTGCCTCTTAGAGGAGCCATGTCCTTTTACTTTTTTACTTTTTCAGCTTTCTCAGGCCCTACATAGAAATATGAGCCCCATGTGGATATGACAAAATGTAGTTGTTGGTTGTTTTTTACTCTTTACCCTTTTGGCTTTTGGGAAGGGCACCACCCAGTTCCTAAATAAATCACACAGGATCTTATTCTTACTTATGAACACCCAGCCTTAGCTTGCTTGTTGCTAGGCAACTTTTCTTAAATTATATCATCTACCTTTTGCCTCTGGGCACTTCTGTATATCTTACTTTCACTCTTACTCCATGGCTGGCTGTGCGGCTGTGTCACTGGCCCCTGGCAACCTCCTCTCCTTACCCTGCATCTTCCCTTTCTTTTGCTCCATTAATTCTCTCCGCCTGATAGCACCGCCTATCTTTCCTCCTACCTTGCTATTGGCTATTTGACTCTTTATTATACCAATCAGGTGTTTTAGACAGGCAAAGTAACACAACTTCAGAGAGTTAAACAAATACGACATAAAAATTACAACACATCTTTTTATCATTAAAACAAATGTTCCATAGCATAAACAAATGTAACACATCTTAAAATAATACTCTACAACAATCAACTGAAGCAAGTATATTAATCCTAGACAATCCTTTAAACTACAAAGGAACAGAGGACCTGTTACAAAATTAGTTAATATTAATCTATATCGACATCAATGATTGGGCTAAATTGTTGATACCTAAAGTTCATCAGAAAATGAAAACTACAAAAAGAAAAACAAAATCTTTTCAGTATATTTACTTCATGACATGTATTTGTATGTGTGCCTCATCTGTCTGTTTCTCATTTTCTCTATCTCATACACAGTTTACACACACAGAGTCATAATTATGTTTTCTACAGTTTCAACACTAATGTTTTCTGAAAATAATCATTCCAGTTCAACAGTTTCTATATGCAGTATAATAAGTATATGTGATAAGCAATATAATAAGTGCATTGCCAGTACAAGGGATTTTTACTCTAAGGTACACGTGATGTGACTGGTACTTAAAATTTGCTATGATTAATCCAGGCCTCTGTTAAATTAACCTAGATAACATCTCAAATGTTGAGGTGCCGTTGGTATATTCATGTTTTCCTCTATTAGTACATTGGGAAGTGTAGAAAGTTAAAATTCTTGGTGGAAGAATGTGAATCCAAGGAAAAAATAGTCAATATGTGGAATTAATAAGATGAAACATATAATCACACTGTGTTAGATGTCATTAAAAATTAGTTAATGTTGCTTTTTATTATTCTAAGGAGAGTTTACATTTTAAAATATAACAGATTTTTGTATTAGGTGGAAGATTAGAGAAACATCAGAAATTTGAATAACATTTTAAAATGTCATTAGGTCCATTTGTGACATCTATTTTCTATCAATTTTATAACTAACATTATTAAAATGAGAACACAGTGCATCTTGACAGCTTATTAGATTAATTTAGACTCTAAAGATCCTGATTTTCATGTTTGGCATGAAAAATTGAAGTCTTATTTAATGACTATTTATTGTGATTCTACAGTGAGCAGAAAAATACCTGTTTGTTCCTTTGAAAAGGCCTATAATTTAGCTTGAAAAGTTCCCAAGAGGAAAGAATCAGTTCATTGAAATAATGATTTAGAATAATCAAGAGGGAGCCAGCTACCATTATCACTGAGGCCAGCAGCTTGAAAATAGAATAGTGATTACTGTGAACTCAGAAAGGTGCCAAGGGACTGTGGGGAGGGTAAAGGAGTGGGACATGGACATCATCAATTCATGCTGTGTGGATGTGCGGTAAATCATTGTGAATATATATTATGATTAATCTATTTTAATCAAAGCATTTTAAATAACTAATAAAATGCACTGTACAAATTAGAAGAAAAATTAGGCTAAAGGGTCTGAAAATTACTCTTCCTTGAGAACTTTCCAGTGATAAGCTTCCAAAGTAAAATCTTTCACTGTTGTCTTCATGTTGCTCATGAGACCAGCGTTTTTACTTTCAGGAATTGTGTGAGATGAATGTGAAAGACATACACAAAAAGTTACATTATGTAAGACTATAATTAAAACATATTAAGAACAAAAGTACTGAATGGTCAAAACTCATCATTCTACTTACATCACTTAATTTTCCCATGTGCTTGTCTCTCAACACTGACATCCATGTTTATGTGGTGAAAATCCTGTGATGAAGAGCTATGGTACACCTTTTTCTAACTCCAAGTTCAGTGACACTACATCTTTAGCTTGACATATGCTGTGGAGGGAGCATTTACACTATGAGAATTAGCAAACGCGATAGATTATAGACCTATTTTAAAATAAAAGGTTACTTTTATGTATTAATTAGTACAACATTCAGAGCTCCTACAGTACATCAGGATGGAACTTTCTGTACACAGAAGGCTTAAAGATGGGAATTTTGTTTTGTTTTTATGCTTGTGTGTGTGTGTGTGTGTGTGCGTGTGCGTGTGCGTGTGCGTGTGCGTGCACTGGAGAGAAACATCAGTCTCATGCATGCTAAGCACAAGCTCTATCACTGATGCATGCTTCCAGCCCCAGAAATCCTATCTTTAAAGTATGCATGACACCTGGGTGGTGGTGGCGCACGCCTTTAATCCCAACACGTGGGAGGTAGAGGCAGGTAGATCTCTGTGCGTTTGAGATCAGCCTTGCCTACAAAACAAACAAACAAATAAGTAAAATATGTATGGCATGGCTTCCCCCACCCCAACCCAGAAGTCTGTATTATATTTGACTAGAGAGAAATTCTACACCTTTTTCCCCATTGTTTGTACTTCTAATGACATGTAGTCTTCAGGCCACATGGCCTGCTGCAGAGCACCATTATAAACAGCAGACATTAGTGTCACCCAATATGTGAGTCATAGTGCTATTCCAATATGTGAATATAATTCTCAGGACCTCCAGAATCCAAGGAGTCTGTTAAGATGATGGATATTTTTTGTGGTGAGGGTTGAAAGATGCAGAAAATATTTTCTATATTATTTTCCCCTGATTAATCACTAAACTCCTCCATTTTGAATTGATTTTGTGTCAGTTCATAAATGACAGCACACTGTTGTTTTAAAGAACATTCATGTGAGCTCAGTTAGTGAGTAATTGTCTAACATGAGTTCCATCCCAGCTCTGAAACAAAAGCCAGTGTTCCAAAGAAATTCAAAAACTTTAAGTGTGGTTTACCTTTTCTACTATGTGTATATTGGGACAAGCCCTAATATTTCCATGCGGTCCCTTCATGACCAATGAGGAATGAGAGTGCTTACATGAGTTATCACCTTTCAAATGGCAGAGTTCAAAAGGTCCTACCAATTTTTTAAAATAAAATGCAGGATACAGTAAAGGAATCTACTAAAATGTACCTTATAATTGACTTATGACTTAATGCTTATAATAGGACAACCTGAAGAAAATATTTCTGAAATATATTCATTTGCCTCTTGTTCAAATTAACATTGGTGCTTAACAATGCTAACCTTTAGTTCTGGGGCATAAGATTTTTGCAGCTACCCTTTCCTTATTTTGTACAATGAAATACTCTTTTAGGCACATACACTATGAATTTTAACAAATGCATAGCATTATGTAGCTGGCTCCACAGTCACGATGCTTCTTTGTATCAAGCGTTCTCCTTTCTCTAATCTTTGATAGTCAATTGCCTGCTTTTCAGACCTATAGGTTTCTCAATTCCAGAATGTCATAGAGATGAAATTCCACATGGGAACCTTTGAATCTGGCTTCCTCCATGTAAATGAATTTGATATTCACTTGTTCTTACATGTATCTCTTAATTTAATGGCTGAGTAACATTTTATTTTATAGACAAACCATAATTGATCTGTTTACCTCCTGTAGAGTATGTGGATTGTTTGCAGTTCAGTGCTATGTGACCAAAACTTTTCTGACCATATGCAAACTTTGTATGGAAACATAAGTTTTTGTTTCTCTGTGGAAAATAATAAATACACAGAAGTGAGATTGCCAAATCATGCAGTAAATGGAACTTCATAAGATAATCGCAAACTCCTTTCAAGAATGACTTTATCATACTTCAATCCTACCAGCTATGGATATCAGTTGCTCCACATCTGTGTCAGTACTTCACATTGCTAGAAATTTTACTTTAGCTATTTTAATAGATATGGCAGTTTCTCATTGTGGGTACTTGCATTTTTTCTGCTAGTATTAATGATCATAACTCTGGTTTTCATCCACACTGTTTGGTGAGGCACTCCTTCATATCTTTTGTTCTGTCTTAAGAGATTGTATGTTTTCTTCTTGATTTCATTAGATTGTCTAGACATAATTCTTTTGTCTATTATCTTATTTGTAAATATTTTTCCAGTCTGTGATTTCTCTTCAAAGTTATTAATTTTTGAAAAATCTGATTCATAAAGCCTTAGCATGCATTTTTGTCTTGAGACAGGGTCTCGCATCCCTAGGCTGGCCTTGGACTTGCTACATAGCTGAGGATCATCATGAACTTGTGATCCTCCTGGGTACTTGGGTTACAGGCATATACCACTGCACTCAGTTTTATGTGCTGTTGGGTATGGAGCACAGGGCCTCATACACACCAGGCAAACCCTATACCAATTGAGCCCTAGCTCTCATCCACAAATCACGCTCTTGGTTTGTACCTAAAAACATAATTTAGCCCAGGATCTTCTATATAGACATAAATATCTTCTATATTTTACCTGAAATTTTATATTTTTATGAAATCTGTAATCTATTTTAATTGTAAAATTAAGTTCACAAAAAGATTTATATATTAATATAATACTGTGTGTGCATTTGTGCATGTGTGCATGCATGCGTGAGTGTGTGTATGTGTGTGTGTGTGTGTGTGTGTGTGTGTGTGAAATCAAATTAGGATAAACAGCTCCATCAAACATTTATCATTTATTTGTGGTTAATGTGTTCAAAATTGTCAAGATCTTTTCAAAATAAATAGAAAAATAAAATGCTCTATAGCCATTTTCTATGTAATAAATCACCAGAACCGATTTCTCTTAGTAAGTTTTTGTATCAAATGTAAGACAAAGAATGGAATTCATTTTTATGCCTATGATGTCCATTATTTTGGACAATAACTCAGTTAATCCCCAGAACATACATTAAACAACAACAACAACAAACATGTGGTTGCATGTTCTGTGGAGTCAGACAAATGGATCCTTGGGGTTTGCTGGCCAACCAGCCTAGCCTACCCTGGCAAGTTTCAGGGCCACTAGAGACCCTCTCTCAAACAACAACAAAATGGAGGATGTATCTTGTTCTGTAGCAATTTCACTCATAAGATACATTTGCATTTATGGGATACCACGTAACATTTCAATATATGTATATATTGGTGTAATGTTCAAGTCACAGTAGGCATATTAAACTCCTTAAACATTTATCATTTCTATGTAGTGAAAGCACTAAAAATCTTTTTACTTGGCTTTTTTGAAATATACACTACATCATCCATCCTACAGGAAAGCCTGTTAAGACCCAGGATGCCCTAAACTTGGTGGTTCTCAACCTTCCTAATGCTGCAACCCTTTAATACAGTTACTCATTGTTGTGTAAAATTATTTTTGTTGCTACTTTGTAACTGTAATTTTGCTGCTGTTATGAATTGTAATGTAAATACCTGATATGCGACCCCTGTGAAAGGGTCATTTGATTCCTCCAAAGGGGTCGCAACCCACAGGTTGAGAACAGCTGTTCTAAAGGGAAGATAATTAAAGCTCAAGAAGTAAATAATTCAGAACCTTCAAGAAGCTTCAAAAACTGACCAAAAGCACAAGGCTCCTTCTTCCTCAAACTTATGTAAGTAGTATTCAGTAGATCACTGAGAGACAGTTTCTGACAGGCCAAGCTACCAACAAGAGGCTCAGACCAGCCAAACTGACTAAAGAGACAGTCTCTGCCCTGTTGAGTTTCCTACGAATAATGCATTAAGCTCCAGAGTTCTAGCTTTCATGAGCCATTACCCATGCTGAGACGGGCTTTCAGTGGTGCAGTTGTCTTTGAGTTGTTTCTGCTCCATTAAATGATTCCCCCCAACACACAGTCCTGTAAGTAATCCAAATAAACCTCTTAGTTCACAAATTTGGACTTTGATCTTATCGTTAGTTTGACCTTTCATTGATTTCCTACCTGGGTAGACATTTGTTCACATCTCCCTAGGAATAGTTTCACACAACACCCTTGATGAATATCTGAGATTATCCTCTGACCTCTACAGCATGTACACACACACGCACACACACACACACACACACAAACACACACACTAAAAAATGAGGGCTTAATAGTTCATTACTTCTATATGGAAATATATTCTTTTTTGTATGTTATTCTTACATCTTGTAACTTGGTAAAAAGAAGAAGGAAGAGGAGAAGGAGGAGGAGAAGGAGAAAAGAGGAAAAAATGCTTTCACCACTTTCAGGAGTTTTAATTTATATAATGTATTTGTTTGCTTTTGGCAGTCTTCCAAAGCACTCTAATACATTCAGAATTCTTTGAGATTTACCGATTTACTTTCTACTTCTTTGTTTTTTTTTTCCTTTTAATATTTCAAATTTTCCATTTAAGGTAACTTTTCTTCTCCTTAAGGTGTATCTTTAAAACTTAATACTTTAATACTGTTCTCAACAGGAAACTTTGTCAGTTGCCTAATATGAAAACTTACACATTTTTCCATCATCTTCCAAAGACATTTGTTCTTCAAGTCTTCTATGATCCATAGCCAAGTTTTTCCCAATACTTACACAAAACAAGTTTCTTCCTTCTGCTCTCCATTGCTACTGTTGAAGGATCAACTGTCAGTCTAAATGCCACCCATTTTAATGCCATCACTATTTTCCTCACTCTATATCATCTTTGATCAAATTTGCTGTTCTGTATTTTCAATACGATGTGTGTGCCTGGGAATTTCTTTTACTTCACTTGAAATAGGAAGACATCTAGAATTTGGATCAATGTATTTAATAAGTTCTGAAAAATTCATTCCCACTATGGCTTCATTTTATCTCTTTTGTCTTTGGGGATTCAGTATAAACTATTGTATTACTGTGTGACACTTTTAAACTGACACAAAGTGATTTGCACTATGTGACATTCTGTAATACAAATGTGTGCTCTGTAATACTCAAATCAGTGTAGGCTTATCTAAATCTTTAAACATTTATTATTAGTTTATTTGCAGTGAAATGACTATAAATCCTTTCTTTAGAGCTTTTATGAAAGACACAATACATGGTCCCTATCACAGGCACCTAGTACACAGTAGGACACACTGTAACCTAGTACCCTTTTGTCAAACTTTCTTACTCTTAATGACCTCTCTAATTTTCCTTGCCTCTGGTAAACACTATTCTACTTTCACTGTCTATTAAGTCAACTTATTTGGATTCTAAATATGAGTGAGATTGTGTGTTATTTGTCTTTCTATGCCTGCCTTATTTATCTAAATATAAAGATAGTGATTTCTTTGTCATCACAAGTGATAGGACTTCATTCTTTTTAATGACTGAGTAATATTCTATTCTGTATATATATATCACATTTTCTTTATTCATAAGTTGATGGACACTTAAAGTTGATTCTCCTTTGCTATTATGATTTATGCTACAATAAACATAGGAATATAGATGTCTTTTTGACATAGTAATTTTATTTTATTTAGATATCTATCCAGTAGCATTATTGTTGAATCAGATGGTAGTCAGATATTTAATTTTTACAAGCCTTTGTACTATACTATTTTACATAGTGATTAACTCATTTACTTCCTCCTGAGCATTTGCAAAGGACCCCTTTTCATTTGTTTGCTTTTATAATAGCTATTCCTAATAAATGTGGTGATACTCCTTTTTTTTATTTTTTTTGATTTTCGAGACAGAGTTTCTCTGTGTAACAGTCCTAGCTGCCATGGAACTTGCTTTGTAGACCAAGCTGGTCTTGAACTCACAGAGATATACCTGCTTCTGCTTCCTGAGTAAAATGTGATATTCAATGTACATTTTTAATATTTAATAGTACTGAATGTTTTGTGTACATATTTGTCATTCATGCATCTTCTTTTGAGAAAAACTTGCTTAGGTCTATCCTCCACTTTACAATTAGATTATGTGTTTTTGTTTTGGCTATTATTTGAATTCCTTACATAGTCAATATTAACCCCTTGTCAAGTGTGCAGTCTGCAAATACTGATTGCATCCTTTGCTGTGCAGAAAGGTTCTAGTTTTATGTGATCTGTTTTTACTTTTGTCCCCTGTGTTTTCAGGGTCTTGTCCAAAAACTGTTTGCCCATTCCAATACTTTGAAACATTTTCTATATGTTTTCTTCTGGTAGTTTAATATCTTACACTTAAGTTTTCACTCTATGCTTAATTTATTTTTATAAACCTTGATAGACAGGAGTCTAGTTTATTTCTTCTGTGCATAGATAAATAATTTTCCAAGCATTGTTTATTGCAAACATTTTCTTTTTCTGGAAGCATTTTTAGTACCTTAGTTTACGATTTGTAATTTGTAATTACGACTTGTAATTCTATTCCATTGGTCTCGATGTCTGCTTTTATGCCAGCACTTGTCTACATATTTTACTACATATTTGTAGTATGTTTAGAAGTCAGATAGAGTAATGACCCCCTGCTTTGTTCTTCTTCCTCAAGATAGCTTTGGCTTTTCAGGTTTTTTGCATGTTTCCATACAAAATTGTTTGAGGTTTTGTTTTGTTCTCTTAAGCTGTGTGCAAAACTCCATTGGTATTTCCATAAGGATTACATTGAATCTGTAGTGTGGACAGATTGTAAAGATTTTGAGCACTGCATTCGATCTGTAGTATTTGTGGAATGTGGACATTTTGAGAATAATGATTTTTCCAGTCCAAATGTGTCTCCTCTTCAATTGATTTCATCAGTGCTTTATGTTTTGCTTGTGGGAACCAGACGTCTTTCCTCCCGTTTGGTTAAATTTATTCTGAGGTTATTTATTTATTTATCCCTAGACATTTTATTACCGATTGTAATTCTTATACATAGAACTGTTTTGATTTCTTTTTCAGGTAAGTCATTACTAACATATAGAGGTACTATTGATTTCTATGTGTTGATTTTTATATCCAACAACTTGTTGAATTCACTTTTCAGTGCTAAAGGTTTTGGAGACAACTGCTTTCTTTATTTGAGTAGAAAAATTAAATATTCATTTGGAGCCTTTGTCTTTTGGCCTGAGCAATGAACAGACTTTCTTCCCCAGCTGTTGCTAAGGAAATGGCAAAAACATTTTCTTTTTATCATCATTTTTTTCTTTTCAGGTTTATTTACATCATTTTATAATTTCCTTTATGTTACAGAATATTTGTTAGCAATCCTTATATCAATTATTATTTTGTTCTTCCAGCTTCTTGTTAATTTTTCTCCTGTATTTCTCTTATTTGTATGGTAGAATCAATGTTTCTGCGATATTTCTTCCTTCCTTCCTTTCGGAGGGTAGATGAGTGGTGGACAGCTTTATCACTTTTATTATATTTTGTCTTTATGTGTCTCAATGTGGGTATTTGCAGGTAATTACAGTGCCCATAGACACCAGAAAAGGGCATTAGATCCTCTGGAGCTGTAATTACAGGTAGTTCTAAGGTTTATGACTATAAGTGCTGGAAATTGAACTTACTTACTCTAAAAGAACTGGAAGTGCTCTGAACCACTGTCTTTGAGTTCTTGGGCAACTCTTAGAAAGAGAACATTTAATTGGGGTGGCTTGCTTACAGTTTCAGAACTTCAGTCCATTATCATCAGGATGGGGAGTGTGACAGCATGCAGACAGAGGTGATGCTGGAGCTGAGCATCCTACCTACATCTTGCAGGCAACAGGAAGGTATCCTGAGCATAGGAAATTTCAAAGTCTGCCCCTACAGTGACACACTTCCTCCAGGAAGGCCACACTCACTCCAGCAAAGCCAGACCTCCTAATAGCACCACTCCCTATGAGATTATGGGGGCTGATTACATTTAAACTACCACAACCAACCAGTAAACTAGTTCCCAAGCCCAACTTTATCTTTCTTATCTTACTTGAAATGTCCTGTTATCTTATTTATCTTTAAAAATTCACTGACTGTCTTTCTGAGCAATCTATGAAGTGTTGATGGAGAAATTTCTGTTTTGTAATGATCGGAAGTATTCAAAACATTTTAAATAAATAAATGAGAGGATTACAAGAAGTTTTAAAGAAATTACAAGTCATACTTTTTATAACAACTGGATTATTTAATCTATTAGCAAATTCAACTTCAAGCAATAACTTGTTGCTCTCTCATTATAATCAATGTTTAAAGTGTTCCAGTCCTGTCATTCATGAGTCACCACTATTGAAAATGGCACATATTACAAAGAATATCCCACTTATATACTCACCTTGAAGGAAATCAAGAGTTGAGTTTCAAAAGAGAAAATAGAAGATAAGTAACAAATAGAAGAGGCCAATGGAAAAACAAAGATGTTTAGCAAAAATATAAAGATAAATATAATTATTTTCAGATTATTAAAAACATAGAGGCCATTACAGGTAGATATGTCTACATATGATCTAGGACTTCCAATTTTCCAGATGGGATAGTCTACCATCACCATGAACATTCCTCATTAATGATAAATTCTGTGTGCTTCTGTTCTAACAGAGCTCTAGATGGCTATTCTCATAACATGTTTCATCACAAAGGTGTTAAGAATGTGGCGGCGAAAGTTGGCAGATGGAGAACCCACAAACAATGACACCAGGACCTATCTCTTTTGCATGTATTAACTTTTTGAGAACCGAGTCTTTTTGAATGCACTCCTTCCTAGGCCAGGAGGGATGGGGGTGGGCCTTGGACTTCCAACAGGGCAGGGCACCATGCC
>PVIU01026929.1:0-21242 GCA_004026605.1 Ondatra zibethicus | reverse complement strand
CCCCACCCCTCCTCCCTCCCCCTTCTTCCTTGAAAGAGGGCATGGTGCCCTGCCCTGTTGGAAGTCCAAGGCCCACCCCCATCCCTCCTGGCCTAGGAAGGAGTGCATTCAAAAAGACTCGGTTCTCAAAAAGTTAATACATGCAGAAGAGATAGGTCCTGGTGTCATTGTTTGTGGGTTCTCCATCTGCCAACTTTCTTTAATGTAACACTCAGAGATTTCCTCTATAAACACAAGTAGGGCAACAACAAAAAGAACAATGAGCACAAAGTGATATGAGAAATTTGTTCTTTAAACTTTCCCTTATCTCCTTCCCTGAAATGTCCATTCATTCCACAGTTACGTATCAAGATCAAAGGCCCAAAGCATATATGCCAGTTTCGCATCCAAGGACGGATCTATGTAGTGGCAAAGGTGGTTCTATTATCTTAGTTCTTTTCCTGCATAACAGTAAACACATGGAGCAAAATGAGTGTAGGGAATTTTGGAATAATTCAAAATGCTTAGCACAGCTTGCCCTTTCCTTTCCAACATGCCAACAATTCCCCCCGAAGAATTTCGAGAAAAACTTTGAAACAATTAAACTCTGATTTAATGCATTGCAGCTGTCTTGATAGACTTGCTCACCACCCTCTTTTAATGACTGGTTTCATTTTTCAATTCCCTTTACCCATTTACTTTTTTAGCAGTCATTATATTTGAACACTGCATAAGCTGGTGATAACAACAGAAAGAAGCAATTATTATTTTCTATTCATAATAACAGAAAACTCTGAAAGCGAGGATTGTTGCCGATGATCCCACTTACAATGGGGAAGTTGGATTCTATTCTATAGAGGCACAGAAATGGGAAGCAACTGTATGGCTAGTTTAGCAAAACATGCTCAGATTACACTTTACATGACATTCATCGGAGGAAGAGGGGATAAATTGGTACTAAATTCTGTTAGAAAAGGGACAAAGCTATTCTTAGACTTCTCAATCCCTGACTGATTCCTCATGTTCATAAGCTTCAGATATTACTTGATGATTTCAGCAGTTACACTTCACAGGTTCTCATTGATGTGAGATCCACAATTGTGCCACTGACTTCAAAGTCACCTGATTCTAATCAAAGAAGCTGAAAACCAGGTTGCTATTGTAAAGTGAAGGGAATGGTGCAGAGACAACGCTATGCTGCTTTTCCTTTGTGTATAAATAATACCTTTGCCTAAAGAACACAGACTTCAGGGTGGTGTTACCTGGCTAATCTTAGTCTGGTTAAATTAATAATGTAATAATAAGTATTCATTAAAGATGGAAGCAGGGTGTCAAGAGAAGTGTTCTTTTCTCTTTTGTCTGATAATATTCAAGGAGAGACAGGGAAAATATTATTTTAAAATTTATTTTATTGAGTTTCATATTTCTATTATATTCTTCCCCATCGCCAACTAGTTCCAGATCCTCTCCCTCTTCCTCTCCACCCAACCTCATGTCATTCCCTCTCTCTCTCTCTCTCTCTCTCTCTCTCTCTCTCTCTCTCTCTCTCTCTCTTTCTCTCTCTCTCTCTCCCTTTTATATTCCCCTCTTCCTTATCTGGAAATAAAAACATGAAGGCCCTTGTTTGGCTGCTCTACAAAGAATAAGACAGAATTGAAGTGAAGAAGGTTGAGAAATTATACATTGACAAATTATATTGCTCATTTTGAAACAAACTGTGAAAAAAGGAAATAATATGCTAAAACATATTTAGTTTCATTCAAAGGCCCAATTATGGTGAAACATTTTTTTTACTGATAATTAGTATAAGTCAGAAAAACCAGGGCAAAGGCACATTGTTTAAAAAGCAAGAGAAAGAAAGCAATCTTGTGTTATGTAAAGCACAAAGGGAAGTGTTCTGGGAATTATAGGCACATTCTGTACTTCTTTTTACACTGATCAGAAACAGTAACCATTTTTACTTTCATGAAGGTGACTGTAAAACAGTAAATCATCAAGCATGATGATCTCAGTGTTGAAGGAACAAGAAGCAACGGGGTAATTTCTTCTAAAACATACACAGGCGATTGGGAGCCAAAGGCAACTGAGAAGAAGGAGATGCGAGAGAAACTCTCTTATCTCCTCCCTTTGCTGAAAGTGTACCCATCTCCTTTTCTAGCATGAGAGGCAGAAGTTGGATCTCTAGAGCAGTTCCCTGTTCTTAAGAAATCAGGATGAGCACAGGAGGAGTCTCCACAGCAAGTGCTTATTGCTAGTTCTTATATACCACTAATTCACCTACATATTTGTGCTTCTGCATTTGGAAGCCTCTAGACCTTCAGTCCTTCATCTTGGCCTGTCCATGACAATTTCACTGTCATTTATTTGATACTATATAATACAAACTTTAACAATTCTCTGACTCATTAATCAATGAGCGTTCCTCATATGTACATAAATTTTGATTTTTTCTTTAAATAATCCATATTATTTACAGACTCCTCCCTGATTGAAAAATTAAAATCAGGTAGAAGAAAATGAAAGCAATTTCTTCTTTACACAAATTGTACCAATGCCAGTTGGTCAGGGCTACTACTAGACAGCACCCTTCCTTGTTTGGTATAAGCAGGGTCAGATCCTTCCAAGTACAAGAGCATTGTTCATTTCTACAGGATCCACTTAGCATTATCCTATAAATCAGTGATCCATTTTCCTTAGATTCATATAAGTCCTTTTCTTCTCACAGGCCATGTACAGATCAATTTTCAGGAGCCACTGTGACGGAGCAATTTGATTGCATCTTACAAGGTTAAAACTCCTCCGGCAACTTATGCTGATTTATTGGTTTCACAATGGAAATGAAACTTTTAAGTGCTGGATCAGCAGCAAGGCATAGAGAGCAAATGACCTTAGGGACTCCCATGAGATTCTGTATTAGGGTGGCCTAATCTCACACTTAAAGATAGGATCAACGACTGGGTCTGAAGCAAGTTCCCATACTCTAAATTACAAATATCATGCTGGACTTTAAGAGGGAAATACAAGAAAGTGGTTCTCTGCTCTGCTAGGATGTCCAGGAAATATAATGAACAGCACATTGACATTTTAGACTGTACAAATGGTTTCTCTTTGGCAAAAGACTACTTTGATTTCTTTTAATGCTGTAAATTCTGCAGCATGGCAACCCTGCTTGAGCACATTACTCATGAAAAACCAACTTGTGTTACTGTTAACTATAGAGACTCTGGGTTCTCAATGTTCTTTCACAGTCCTCTCATTTTTTTTGTTCTCTACCTTCCCCATCTTAGCATCTATACACATGCATCTACAAATGCTGTATAAAACTCAGAAATCACAATCCCAGAGAAGCTAGACAACAATGAGGACCCTAAGAGAAACATCCATAGATCTAATATACATGGGAAGTAGAAAAAGACAAGATCTCCTGAGTAAATTGGAAGCATGGGAACCTTGGGAGAGGGTTGAAGAGAGGGGAGAGGCAGGGAGGGGAACAGGGAAAAATGTAGAACTCAATAAAAATCAATAAAAAAAACCCTGCTAAAGGTCTTTTGTGTGATTTTAATTATTCCATTAGATTATCCTCTCTGTATGCAACTATTAGCAGTGACTAAATACTGTTTTTACAAGACAAAATATAATAAATATACAAAAGACCATCACATCATGGCTGGACAAGGAAAACCAACTGAAGGAAAAGAATCCCAAGTGCCGGCACAAGATCAGAGAGACTCACTCACTTACACACTCAGGAGTTCTATAAAAATATGAAGCTGAAAGCTTTAATATACATGCAAAGGACCTGGTGTAGACCTGTGTAGGCCCTACGTTTGCTGCTTCAGTTTCTGAGAGTTATTATGAGCCTTGCTCAGTTGATTTAGAGGGACGTCTTCCTCTGCTGTCCTCCATGCCCTCTGTCTCCTACACTCTTTCCACCTCCTCTTCCAAGGGGTCCCCTGAACTCTGAGGGAAGGATATGATGGAGATATCCCACTTAGAGATGACTATTTCAATCTCTCTCTCTGTCTCTCTCTGTCTCTCTCTCTCTCTTTCTCTCTCTCTCTGTATAATATCTGGCTGTGGCTCTTTGAAAATCTGAATTTCTTCCCATATGCTGAGGAGGAAACCTCTCAGATGATGACTGAACAAGGCACTAATCTATGAGTTATGGAAGAATATCAATAGAAGTCATTTTATTGATATTTTTGTTAGACCAGTATTGTTTGGTTTTACCCTAGGACTCTGGACTATCCAGATTCTGGTTCTTGGTCACCTAATCAAAGTTGTTTTTGGACTTCATCTCTTGTAATGGGTCTTAAGTCAAATCAGACATTAGTTGACTATTCCCAAAAATTCTGTGCCACTATTTCCCTAGTATACTTTTCAGGCTGAGTTGGTTCTTATATTTCTCTTTTGGGAGCCTTTGAAGTACTTCCTCTCACCAAAACATTAGAATGTGGATGTAATGCTCCATGTAGACACCAACTCGATATTCAATGAAAGGGTGTTGTTCTTAGAAATGCTGCCAGTTTGCAGAGAACAGGCCATTGTTTTAATAACAGCCCATATTGTTGGGAGATCTCCCTGGGACCCCGTTGGCCAACGTGAATGAAATATATTGTTTCCTCAGAAAGTTGGGAATTGATCTACTTCAGGATCCAATAATACCACTCTTGGGCATATAGCCAAAGATATCTCATTCTATCAACAGTAAACCTGCACAGTCATGTTCTTTGCTGCCCTATTCATAAGAGCCAGAAACTGGAAAATAGACAAACAAAATAAAACAAACAAACAAAAACCTTAAAGTGTCCCTCAAAATGTGAATGGATAAAGAAAATATGGTACATTTGCACAACGGAGTTTTATTCAACTCTTTAAAACAATGCTATCATAAAATTTTCAGGCAAACAGATGGAACTAGGGGAAAAATCACTGAGTGTGGTAACCTAGAATAATAAATACGTTATTTATTCACTTATATGTGAATATTGGTCATCTAAAAATGATAACCACCTACAGTCCATACACCCAGAGAGGATAGGTATGGAGGAATGTACACATTGATCTACCTGTAAGGGGAATTAGAATAGATTTTCATAAGTGTACTGGGGGCAGCTTCAGGATCAGGTAGAGAGGAGGAAGGGAGATAGGATTGAGGGAAGTTATGTTGGGGGCAGAGACAACAGCTGTAACTGAGGGGTATTTGTTGAATGATATAGAAACTGAATGCAGTGGAAACTTCCCAAAATATATGAAGGCAATCCTAATGAGCTTTTAATAATGGGGGGGAGTTCAGAGTCTCAACTGACTATCTCTTGTGACCAAATTAGACTTCCAGTACCAGGACTTGGTTGACTCAATATTTTTTTAAAAGGATGTTTGAAATAACCATAAAGTAGGAAGTGTAGGTCATATCTGCTTACTTGACTATCCAGTAATGGGTCAGATGTAACTCATGTTCTCATAAATCCTACGCTATTCTGATGTTTCCATGAATATCTTTGGTTTTATTATGGCAATGCCCTTTTCCAGCAATCTATAGACTATTGCTGCCTAATTGTTAGACTGAGTTCAAATGCCATTTCTGCCCCTTTAGAAAGTATCCCATAGGGCTGAAGAGATAGCTCAGCCTTTAAAGGCTAGGCTCACAACCCAACATAGAAAGTGTTCTGTCTTCATTGGCTCATTTTTTTTCACAAAGCATTCTCTATTGTGTTGTGGGAAAGTGGATTTTTCTTTTAATTATTTTATTCAGTACAAGAAACACTATAGATTGATGGGTCTTTGAAAATGTGTGTCAAGTAAATGAATACATGGCATACACAGATCATACAGAAGAAAACATGGTAGAAAACAACATAATGGCCCAAATCAGTTCAGGTTTTTGTCTTTGCCCTTGAACTTGCAAAGGACACAATAAGAAACATGTTCAAACACAACAATTGACATAGCCTTATTGCTTATTCTGAAAGTAAAATTCTTTGCATAGAAAACAATCCAAATTATTCCCAGGAAATATAAATAAATTTTTATAATCACTTATTATTCAAAAGACTTTATGAATATGAGACATAAAAATTGAATGCCACTATTTCTATGTTTCAAAATTATGCAATCTATAATTTTTAAAAAATATACTTTGAAAGCTTTCTATTAATCATTCATTGCTAGTTACTGTTCTGTAGGATAAATGACCTAGCCGAGTATCACAAAGAAATAAATGATCATTACACATAGTTACCAATAAATACATTTTGGTTATTTATCAGCTAAAATCTACCTTGTTGTTTTGCAAGAAAGGAGAAGCCCTTGGTATCATATCATTCTTCACTTGACAAACCTTATTCCAACGTCTATAACTAGTATTAAGGTTTGGAAGGGTAAATCTGGCTGCACAAAGTTCATTGTCACTCAGCCACATCTTAGTTATTATCACTGTGACCTGGACAAGCCATCTTCTTTTAAAACTGAATGATACAAATATAGGAAGGTGGAGCAATTGATAGATAAAATCAAAGATAAAAAGTACTCAAACAGTTTAAACTCTCTCTCTCTCTCACACACACACACATAAACACACATACACACACACACATACACACAGAGAGTTGCAGAGGTACAGGTCAGTGGCATAGCACTTCACTGTGTGGCCCTAAATTGCACATCAATGCTTCAAGGAAAGGAAAGAAATATAGAATGTGGCTGTATTCATGTAACTTTCAATTTTATTGTGTTATTTCAAATATTATATCTTAAATCAGGTGAATATGAGTGTGTATGAATGTATCATATAAGTCACCTGTGTGCTATCAATTGGAATTTTATCCAATATGGACTAATTTGCTTCAGTGTTTAATCAATTTTGTTATTTAATATACAATAAATAATTTTATGTGTGCTCTTTTGAATGAATGAATAAATGTATTTTATTTCTAGTGGCAATCCTCTGCTTTGAACATTCATCTGCTAAGCATTGGAATCTGAAACACAATGCAGCTCTTTCTAAGGTTACCTAAATAAAAGCTCAGATATGTCATCTCATGGGCTGTTATCTTAAAGGCTATTGGCTGAAGGAACAGAAGGAGCTCCCGCAGCACCTCCCCCTTTTGTTTAAGTAGGAGAATTCCAAACCCAATACAAAACAACATACACTAGGAACAGATATCAAGTATAAGATTAGAATTACAATCAGCATGAACAATATTAAGCAAGGAACATTTGCTGAATGTTTTAATAAATATTCTATCCTATGGAGTCTAAGTCTTGTATAGGAAATGGCTTGGCTAGATCATAAGAGTACAGTAACTATGACTATCTAATCTCCAACCCTATCAAAGTCCTGAGAAGGGAGATAATATTACTTGAGCAGGCAGGAAGTACAATCAAGTAGCTTCCAAAGTGAGCAATATATAACAGAGACAATTAGCTACCTGAATAATCACCCAAAGTCTTCTTTTGCAACGTTGAGGCAACCAACTTTGGCTAAGGCCTAGTGTAACTGACAGACCATTTTCAGAGGCAGGAAATTTTTCCAAAACCATTTTACCCTGTCTTGGCAAGATTTGACAGTCCTGCATATCCATTTCCAGATACTATGTAACTTGTCAGTGGTTGAGGCATTGTCAGTTCCTTGCCCAAAGGCCAGTTTTGCCAAGAGGAAAACAAGCTCCAAGTGGAGTGTCTTTGGTGCTCAATATTCTCTTGGGAATAGATTGGTGCTGTCAGAAGCAATAATGTTTCATGTCAACAGAACCCTAAGTTATTTACATGCTATGTTCTACAGATCCTTGAAGTGGTTGAAGAATACCTATCTAAACAGAGTACAATCTCCATGTATCTAAAGAACCTAATTGATCTAACTGTATGTACAACAAACATGAACAACTATTGACCTATAATAATATGAAAATATACCCTAAAAGTTGTATCAATACACAAAATGTCCTAAACCAAGGTAGAAACATGCGTATATACAATCTGACAAAATAACTTTGTATATATGTACAAATAATGTAAACAAAAGTCACAAATATAATTTGAATTTGTATCACTATACAAAAACTACACCAATGTAAATTATCCATAAATAATAGCTCACAAGTATTCTGTCCAGGCAGCAAGATGTCTCTGTCATTTCTAGAGTTTTGGAAGTTGCTTACAATGCACTTTCTGTTTACTTAGGTAATATTATATCCTTCTGGAGTCTTTGATGGAGTTGAAGAATTTATAGTTATAATTCTCCCGAGTTATGATAAAAGATAACATAAATATAAGTATTTTAACTATAATTCTTATTTGATACCTGTTTTGTTATATGTAATTTTATTGTGTTAAAGTTAAAGCCTTCCTTTTTGTTTAAACAGAAAAGAGGAAATGGTGTAGGAGGTTCTTCTGTTCATGTGTTGCTTTCATTGGTTAATGAATAAAGAAACTGCTTTGGGCCTGATAGGGCAGGACTTAGGTAAGCGGAGAAGACAGAACTAAATGCTAGAAAGAAGAGCAGAGTGAGAGATGCCATGGATTTTCTGCCTGAGACAGATGCTGGTTAGAATCTTGCCAGTAAGCCACAGTCACATGGCAATACACAGATTAATAGAAATGGGTTAAATTAAGATGTAAAAATTAGCCAATAAAAAACTAGAGCTAATGGGCCAAGCAGTGTTTTAATGAATACAGTTTCTGTGTGGTTATTTTGGGCGTAAGCTAGCTGGGTGGCCGGGACAAACAAGGGACCCCTCTCCTTTCAACAATCTCATTTAGATGTCTCTGCTTCTATTAGCAAAATGGCCTAATTACTGTATATTAAAGATTGAATTCTTAACCTTTTTATGTTCAATAAATCCATATAATTAAAAAATTAAAATAATATGTAAACACCATGGAAATTAGCTGTGCACATGACATCTAGAGCTGTTCAACTCCTGGTTCAAACTTCAGAGTAATTAACAGTGAAAGGATAGCCTGAACGCAGACACCATGCAGAACAACTTGGAGATTCCTCAAAGCTTTCCTATAAGTCAGAGTGCAGATGACTTACATAGATAGATTCTCAAAATTTGTCTTAAGCCTATCTCCATCTCCTCAAATATTTCCACTGTTCAGAAATACCTACTGTACTTTCTTTCATATAACACCTGCTGCAGCTTCATTCCTTGAATGTTAAATACCTCCTCCCTTTTGTTCTAAGATATGACAAAATTCATGCCTAATCCCTTATCTGAAATATTTGCCATGAAATTTGCATTGCATCTCTCTCTTCCCATATGACTTTATCACTGTTCTCGTATTATGGATTTAAAAAGATACCAAGGATGCCTTCAGAAGGAAAAGGAAATGAAGGTGAGAGAAATGAGAAGTGGAGAACTGTGAATAATGAGGAAAAATGTCTGTGACATAAGGAACATTTCTGCCTTGCCTTCTTGAAGCATCCTTCTATTGCTTGTTTTATGTCTTTAGTTACATACCACTGTTTAAACACCATGACTAATTACCCTTCAGATCCCTGAGAAGTGTATAAAATAATTGGTTTTCCAGAAGGAGGCCAATACTGTGATGACACTATCTCTCATATAGTGACACTATGGTGAAAGTTGTTCGGATCTTGTCAGCTAAGAATATGAAGCGTGTGGTATGTGCAGAATATAGTTAGCAGCCTTAGAATTGTTACCTGCTTACTGGAACAATGGAAACTTTGTGCTTGTGCCTGTGAGAGCTGGCTTTCCAATGAAACCAATTCTATTTAGACAGTAAAACATGAATGAGATCATTTACCTATGGAAGTCAATATTTCAGTTGGGAAAAAAGTGATGCCTTTTTTCATCTTTTTTATTCATTTTACATACCAACTACAGTTTCCCCTCCTTTTTCTCCTCCTACTCCCTATCCCACATCCCCCTTTCCCTCTCCATCCACTTAGATGGGGTAAAACCTCCCATAGGAATCAACAAAGCATGACACATTTAGCCAAGGCTGGACCAAGCTCCTCCCCCTTGCCTTAAGGCTGAACAAGGCTTCCCACCACAAGCAACAGGTTCCAAAAAGACAGCTAGCTCTTGCATCAGGAAGAGGTCCTGGTCCCACTGCTAGGAGCACCACAAAAGACCAAGCTACACAATTGTTACACAACAGAGGGCCTAGGTCAGTCCCAGGCTAGCTTCCTTGCTGTCCATGCAGAGATCATGAGCTCCCACAAGGTCAGGTTAGTTTCTCTGCAAGTTTATCCATCTGGTTCTTGACCTTCCTTGCTCATACAATCCCTCCATCCTCTCTTTTACTGGACTCCCAGAGCTCAGACCAGTGATTGGCCGTGGATCTCTGTATCTGCTTCCATCAGATACTGGATGAAGGCTCTGTGATGACAACTATGGTAGTCATCAGTCTGATTACAGGGGAAGGCCAGTTCAGGCACCCTCTCCACTATTGCTTGGGAGTCTTAGGTGGGGTCCTTTCTTGTAGGTTACCAGGAGCCTCCTTGGCATCAGGTTTCTTCCTAACCCCACAATGACCCCCTCTATCAAAATATCTCCCCCATCACTCTCCCACTCTGTCCCTCCCAAAACTTGACCATCCTGATCCCTAATGCTTCCATCCCCCATCACTTCCTCTCTACTCCCCCATACCCCCATTTTACCCAGGACATTCTATCTACTTCCTCTTCCCGGGGAGATCATGTGTCCCTTTCAGGGTCTTCCTTCTTACCTAGCTTCTCTGGGGTTGAAGTTTGTAGCCTGGTTATTCTATTCTTTATTTCTAATATCCACTTTTGAGTGAGTACATAAGCATGTTTCTGGATCTGGGTTACCTTGCTCAGGATTATTTTTTCTAGTTCCATCCATTTGCCTGCAAATTTCATGATGTCACTGTTTTTCACTTCTGAGTAGTACTCCATTGTGTAAATGTACCACGTTTTCTTTATCCATTCTTTGGTGAGGGGCATCTAGGTTTTTTCAAGTCCTGGCTATTATAGATAACGCTGCTATGAATATAGCTGATCAAGTGTCCTTGGGGTATAGTTGAGCATCCTTTGGGCATATGCCCAAGAGTGATATTGCTGGATTGTGAGAATTTTCTGAAAATCTGCCATACTGATTTCCAAAGAAGGTGTATAAAGTTTGCACTCCCACCAGCAAGTAGAGGAGTGTTCCCCTTACTATACATCCTCTCCAGCTCTCATTAGTGTTTTTGATATTGGAATTCTGAAAGATGTAAAATGATATCTCAGATTCATTTTTATTTGCATTTCCCTGATAGCTAACGATGTTGAATACTTCTTTAAGTATATCTCAGTCATTCAGGAATCCTATGATGAGAATTATCTGTTTATATCTGTACCCCATTGTTTAATGGGATTACTTGGTATTTTGATGTCTAGTTTCTTGAGTTCTTTATTGTTTTAGATATTGGTCCTCTGTCAGATATTAGGTTGGTGAAGATCTTTTCCCACTCTGTAGGTATCACCATCCCTGACTTCAAGATCTACTATTGAACTATAATAATCAAAACAGTTTGGTACTGGTGACAAAATATTTTGTTTTTTTAGTTTCATTTTACATTCCAACCACAGTTCTCCACCCCACCCCTCCAGCCACCCTCCCTTTACCTATCCCCCAACTTACTCCCAATTCACTCCTCACAACAGGTAAGGTCTTCCATGGGAGTCAACAAAGTCTGGCAAATTAATTTTAGTCAGGACCAAGGCCTTCCCCACTGCATTAAGACAGATCATGGCATCCCACCACAGAGAATGGACTCCAACAAGGTAGCTTGTGCAACAGAGATAGATCCTGGTCCTACTGCCATGGGCCCCTGGGGTAGTTCAAGCTTCACCATTGTCTCCCACATAAAGAGGACCTAGTTCAGTCCCATGGGGGCTCCACAACTCTTAGTCTAGAGTTCATGAATTCCATGAGCTTGGTTCTTCTCTTTCTGTAGATTTCTCCATCATGATCATGACCCTCCTTGCTCATATATTACTTCCTCCCTCTGTTCTACTAGGAGGAGACTATGGGAAAATGATATGGTAGAGTTTGGGAAGGGACAAAGAGGGAGAGAAAGAAGAGAGGTATCTTGATAAAGGGATCCATTATGAGGTTAGGGAGAAACATGGTGCTATGGATAGTCCCAGAAATCCACAAGGATGACCCCAGCTAAGAATCCCAGCAATAGTGGAGAGGGTGCCTGAACTAGTATTCCCCTTTAATCAGATTGATGACTACTCTAATTGTCTTCATAGAATCTTCATCTAGTACTTGATGGAAGCATATGCAGAGATCCACAGCTAAGCACTGGGCCAAGCTCCCAGAATCCAGTTGAAGAGAGGGAGGCAAAAATGAAGAGAGAGAGGATCAAAGAGAGGGAGCTAAGGGGTCGTGATCATGGTTGGTAAACCTGCAGAGACAGCTGACCTGAGTTAGTGGGAGCTCACTGACTCCAGACTAGCAGTTGGGGAACCTATATAGGAATGAACTAGGCCCTCTGAATGAACTTAATTGCCCCAAAGTGTGGATCATTCAGTACTGCCATATCTGGATATAGAAAACTCAAATGAGAGAACACTTGTGTACCCATATTATATGAACTAGACAACCATAAGAAAGAATAACTCAAGACACAGACAATGACTGTCCAGAGTGGACCAAGAGAGGAACAGGGAAACTGCCAACATTTCAAAACATTGCCCAGGGTCAGCACATTGTATACAGATGAACAATGTTAGACAGCCTTCTAGGCTATGTGTTCTAACCCCAGCAAGAAAAATAAAGTACAAACATTCTGTTGGAGGTAGATAAAGGATGGCACGGAGGAGCTTGTAGAGGGAGCTAACAAACTGCAGTGTTTATTTAAAAGATGACTTCTGATATGCATAACAAATCAGTGTTAATTGCTCATGAAGTGCAGGGGCTAGAAGAGCAGTTAACGCCACAATGAATATGGTATCTGGACTGATGTGGTGTGAGACAAAGTGCTAGAAATGGGTGTTTGTGGAATATATTGTGGTGATATGGCAGTCAGGGTTGATGAATCTGTGGGTAAAAAGAAAATGCTGAGTCATAGACATAAAAGGTATCTTACCTTAAACACTGCATAGAGATATTTACTGACAACACTGTGTCAAAGAAGGGGAAGACAGGTACGCAATGCATGGAACTCAAGTGTGGTCCATCAGCACAGAGAGTTCTTTTCATTTCCCTATCCAAAGGAAATGGCATAAAGAGGGTTTGTAGAAAACAACAAAGGAATAAGTGAGGTAGTAGATGGGTAACTACAGAGAAAAACTATGTAAATAATCTCATAGCTGGAACACATTCAATAGAATCATTTGCCATGGTCTTCTTGTTGGTTGAGAAAGCCCTGTGTCACATCGTGCACACTCTCCAAACATTATTATTATTATAGTCATGGTGGGACATGGTGGTGTGTAGGGCAGACATGGTCATAGAGTTGCATCTGAGAGTCCTACACTTTGCAGGAACAGGAAGTGGTATAAAATATTGGGCTGTATCTTGAGCATATATGAGACCACAATACTTGCCTACACAATGTCACACTTCCTTCAATATGCCATGTCTATGCCAACAAGGCCACACCTTCCAAGAGTGCCACTCCCTTTGGGACCCATTTTTCTTTCAAACCACAGCACTTACTAATAAACATTAGGGTTTAACACACTGCCGCTTGGAAGATATTTTCAGCCATATGCTGGTAATAACAGATCACACTATGTGCACAGAATACATAATACCTCTTGAACCTCTTTTACAAGAGCACTAATCACATTTTTGACAGCTCTTCTTGTTATCCAACCAGATCCCCAGCTTTTATTCCTAGGAATTTGGGGAGTGGGATTTAAACATGTGACTCTTAGAGTTGGGTTAGAAAACATGCAATGAAGTGGCAGGGACAAAATCTGAGTGATAACTACCGAAATCACAATAGTAACCTTTTTTTTGGTAGAAAAGCATTTATGAGCAGTTGCTTGAGAGACTTCAGGGGAAGTCTGCTGTGGAAAGTACATTTGATTTCTTAAACAGAGTATGGAAACAAAAGAAAAGCTGTCGATGTGGGCTTGTGTGATTGACTTTGTGATTGAACAAAGACTTCTAATGACTCGCCCCCCCCCCCCAAAAAAAAAAACATGTAGTGTGTAACATGTCTGGAGCTATCTCAGTTCTCTGATCATCTTTCCTGCGTTCATACGGTACTACAGTTGAAAGCATATATTGCCTCACCATAACACCAGGCATGGGCTAGCCTTGTTCAGACCACACAATTCTGCCACAAGCCAGAAACATTCACTCAGAGGCCTAAACAAGAATCTGTTTCCTGCTCTATGACTCAACTATAATCAGTCCATAAGCCCGAACTCTGATTGAAATTGACACTCTTGCTTCCCTGAGTTTGTCATTTTCTCCCTGATTAGACCACTCTCACCCGTCCTGGATGTTAAGACAAATTTACAGCAACATCTAAACCTGTCTGCCTTAGTCTTCAACTCTGTGATCCCTTTTCATTATCTACATTTAGAATCCTCTGTGGTTCTAAAGTGTAAAACCGAAACTGCTGCTTCCTAATTTAAGAACTTTAATAGCTCTTTTCTGCTTCCAGGAGTAATTGCAAACTCTTGGCTCACTTTTCAAGTCCCTCTTTATCTGGGTTTGATCATTCTCTAGTTTTCTGTATACTTTTCTGCCACTTCTGACCTGCTACTCTCAGTGAAATCTACTGAACAGGCAATATGTCGCTAACTCATCATGTCCTGTGTGTTTGGCTACTGTCTGGAACTTGTCACAGCCTCCGATTCACTCTGTAGGTTTCAAGCTAGTTGCATCTTTCTCTGAGAAGCTGTACCTGATAGTATTCTGTGACCTTTCTCTTATTCAAATTGCACTGGACATGGCATATCTTGTTCTTTGTTCTTTAGATATTGCTGTTTTGAATGCCATACTATTAACTACAGAGAATGAGCAATATATTACAAGTCTAAAGCCACACAACCACAGTGCCAATCAAAGATTCCGAAAGAGAGCACTGACAGAATATGAGAGCATTGTCCCTCCACCACCCCATAGAGGCATTTCTAGAGAGGTTTCCAAATACATAAGAATGTGGCCCTTTTGTGTTGCACGAACAGGGGCTATTTTTCATAGTTTTGGGTTTTTTTTTTTAAGAGTATGCTATGTGAAGCTCACCTAATAACTGAAGGGAGCATTTGTGAAAAGGTGGCTTTATGCAGTGGGTTACGTAGGCCTCCTGTCCCTCTGACTTCTGCTATTGCCCTCTATTCACTCCTGCCAGCCTCCATGTAGCAGGCCATCAGATTAATGCCTGAGCCCTGATTGACAGTACAGTTTCACTTCTTTCCCAGAGCTTTCTACATTTCTCACTAATTAAGAGACAGGGCTGGGGTCTTTATTTATGTGTCAAAGAACATCTATTATATACAAGATGACTTCATTTTCTAATTGAATATGGAAGACCTTTAGAGACATTGAGATTGTCCAGCAAGGGTAACCTTTTAATTCACTCAAGAGCTGTTCTAGGCCCCTAGTGTATGCCAGGCTCTGAGATGTAGCAGTACACAAGACAAGCCAGGTGAATGTTCTTCCATTTCAAACTAGGAGGAGAGGCAGGCACTGAGCAAGGAAATGTGCTCCTGCGGCGGAGTGCAGCAACCTGCCACAGCACCGCAAGTGCTAGTCGGAGAGTTTTCAGAAAGTGAGGTACAGCCCTGGAAGAAGACAGTTTGGGCGCTGACTAGGAAAGGGCTGAACTGAGTTCAGAAATCCTTCCTTTCCTATGGCCTAGTTTAGGAATTGTCACTTCTGGCAGATAAGTCCCTTCTTTTACATCATTCATGCTGCTGAGAACTGCTTCAGTGCAACCTGAAAACCCCCAAATGGTGTTGGAACTCCAAAAAAAAAAAAAAACAACATGCGAAGTGGAGAATGAACAAAGATAAACACAATGAAATTGGAGGAGTGACAGCCTTCATGATGTCTCCACTCTGTGCTCTTTACAATATCTGTTGCATAGTTTCCTGAGGCACATCATGTAACTAACCTGCACAAATGATAATAATCCCTTTCTTCTATGATTTTTTTTCTTTGCCCTTGGTCACAGAAAGTGTCATGTAAATTCATGATGCTCTAGGAGATGCAGTTTCACTGCAAGCTTCCTTTTCCTCTGACTCTTACAGTATTTCCACCTCCTCTTCTGCTATGATCCCTGATGCCTTAGGTACAGGAGTTGTATTGTAGATGTATCACTTGGAGCTGGATGCCACATCAATGCTTATTTTTCTATTTTTATTGGTAGTGTTTATATATTTAGGAGCAGAGAGAGAGGCCATGGATTTGATAGAGGAAGTGTGTTACATGGGAGGTTTGGAGGAAGGAAAGTGAAGGAAAGAATGATGTGATTATAATTTAATTTCAAAAAATAAGAAAAGAGAGTATTTTGTTAGTAATGCTCTAATTACCTTTCCCATTAATGAATGGGACAAGTAAACTATTTGTTCTCTGTGCTAAGAACAAATACACTGGACAGGTTTGTGCAGCAGATTTGTACACAAAATTACCCTTCACTTAACCACAGAACATTGCAATTGGGATGAGATTTTTGATATTGATGCTGTACTCAAGACTGATAAGAATATTTATATTTGATTGAAATAATACAGTTGCAGGGGATATACTTGATTCTGTATTGCTGTATACTGAAGAAATTAATAACTAAAGATGAGTTGATAACGAACAAGATGTGGTTCAGTATATTGTGCTAGGTAAGTGTCTAATTTAAGTGCAAACAACAACCTGGGATTTTTTTTTAAATAGGCAAGTATCCAAGGCTATGCATTCAGGAATGTTTCCAGAACTATTTTCTCAGTCAATGTAAATATAGCTTTTATCTTAGTTACTTTTTTATTGTTGTGGTAGAACACCATTATCAACAAAACTTCTAGGATAATGGGTTTATTTAGGTCTATGATTACGGTCAGCTAGAGCCAATGGTGTTGGAGTGGAGGAGGTGACAGTAAGCAAGAACAAAAGGTAAAAACTCAAATAGCAAGCAGGAGGCAGAGTGCACTACGGATGGTTGGAGGCTTTTGAAACTTTACATGCAGGGAACCTTGCTCCAAACGGGTCTGATGACCTGGACCAGATATGTGAAATTAACACAGAGAAGAAACTATGACTACCTGTTTCAAATAAGTGATCCCAGATAGCCTGGGCTGTTTTTATCTATAGTTTCAATAGTTTGAATGAACAGTTTTACAATTAAATTTGTTTCCTTAGGTTTCTAATGATGGTTACAATAATTTCCAGCTTGTTCCTTTTCCTCATTCCCCTTCTGTGCTCTAGTTTTCCGACTGGTAACCACTACCTTTTTTATTCATAGCTCTAATGTTAAAAGCACAAACAGTATTGCAAGCGACAAAGGAAGTTTTCTAACTAGGCACACCTACAAGTAGAACAGTGTGCCCAGTTGGCAGCATCAGCAATTACAGGATTATGCCAAGTGAGAGAGTTTTGTCTCTAGTCATTAATGTTTACCTCTGGTAAAATCTAAGTTCTCACAGTCAACTCACCAGCCAAGGCTGAATCAATTCATTCTTCATTCTGTACTACTCCATCTCTTCCAGGTTTTTTCCTACATATCCTACAGGCAACATGACTTGGAAACTTACTCTTAATAGTTGGCAGTGATTCTTCCTTGTTCTCATGTCCTTCTCTTCTCCACTTCCTACAGCACTAGCACAGCTAACAGTAATGAGGGCATTGTGGGTTTCTAGGATTCTATTTCATTCCCTGTGCCTAGACTGTTCCCATTAACTCTTGATATCATTATTTATTTGCATTTCTCCTAGACTCTTCTGGTTCAAATCATTTTTTCCAGATCAGTTATGCAAATTTGTAATATTACCAAACTGTGACTCTTTCAGGCTAGTCACAAGGTGCATTAGAAAAGCCACAGCTTGTTCTTAAGAAGCCTGAATTCATGGTCACTCTTGAAACATCAAAGGGTACACAGCCTAAATCAGATCCACTGTATATTTTTAACAACGTCCCCTCTGGCTCACCCAGAGGGAGTCAGAAGGAGAAGTTTTCCTTTTGTCATATCTATTTTATCCCTGACTGAGAATGTGAAACTAAAAGCAACTAGCAGTAAGACTTGCATAGTGAAAGCAAGGAGAGTGGGTTGCTCTAGGGGTCAGGCCCAGAATTATGCAATGAAAAAATCCATTGGCCTTACCAAATTGGTCAGATTATCCAGGGTCTTGCCACAAGGAAATTTTGTTTTTGTTATTCTCAGGCCTTGTCCTCGAAGAAGTCACATAGCTTCTGGCACTTAAAGCCTGTCCCCAGTGACACACCTTCTTCAACAAGGCCATACCACGTAATTCTTCCTTAACAGGTCCACAAACTCAGGGCTAATTATCCAGCCTTATGAGCTTATGACAACCATTTTCAGCCAAACTACCATACCTACTGATTACATTTGACATATAAATTGGAGAAGCATTTATGACTCATTTTAAAGAGATTTATATTTGTTGATCAATTAGATATATGTGATGCTAGATGAATTAATATTATTACTACTAGTTATACTTGGCAGTACTGAGGATCAAACCTAGGGCCTGTAACATGCAAGCAATGTGTTCTAGTTCAAGCATCATGGCAAATACTATTGTAGTAATAGTCAAGAGTGATTGGTTCCTTGAATGTTTTTCATATATAATTGAAATATTAAATAAACTAATGAAAATCACTCAGCTTTATTTTTTGCATAATCAATGCACTATGACACTTGTGTGACTGATCAATAAAATGGATAGTTATATTTTTGCCTGTTTTATACATTGGTTCTGCATGATATGTTTTAATAACACCTTTTTACTACCACTCCTGAGATGTAACATTTTTCTGAGCAGAGTCAAGTTTCTGAACTTTTGTGATAAAAGAAAACCTTATATCAGGGACAGAAAAGATTATTCTTGACCCAAATTTCTATTTAGTGGAAGTCTGGGTCACTGTTGGGTAGACTATACAAACAGTCTCTTGATTAAACTGAAGCAACAAATAAGCTGAGAAATTGCTTGGGGTATTGACTTTAGATCTCATAAACCTGAGTCTCCACAGTGGCAGGGTATGACCTTATACTTACTCAGTGAGCACTACTGAGTGCTCACCGTGCAGATGGGAAAGGTTCTCTTTGGGTTGGCTAAGATTTACTATTATACTTCACATAAAACTTATCTAAAATACTAACATATTTAATTACAAATCATTCTAGGTTTTACTGAATAAATTTACCACATTAATTATTTTAAATTATTTTTTCAGTTTTGTGTATTTTTTTTACAGATTTCAGGATATGATCAGTTATGGAAATTGTACAATTTAATTTGTGGTATTTTTTTCTTTTGTTCCTAAATAAAATAATCAATAGAAATCCAGACCTGTATTTTGGAATACTCTGAATTCTTTGTGTGCATAATCATTAAATTCCATTAGGTAAAGTGTGGATGTGATTTCTGCAGTGTCACTGAATGAAGAGCAGACCTCAGCTTCATCTATCTAAATTGTTTAAGATTACACAGATAGACACCAATGGTTGATTTCATAAAGGATAAGCCAGTTGTCTGTTTTTCTCAAAGCTTTTGTGAATAAGTCACTCATTTAAGCTTGCAAAAAGAAGAAAATGAAGTTGAAGGAAGATGTAAAGGGTAGGAATTTAGTCTAACTCTATTAATCTATTTCATGAAAACTTTAAGGATTGAATCTGGTTATCATTGACTGAGTTTAGTTTGAAGACCATAGTTTCTCTTGGTCTTTCTATAAAAAGAACGGTTTCCTTTGCTTCATATTTCATGTTTGTTTCACTCATATCTCCTTTTTCTGAAGATAGGTATTGCTTCATTTATAAGAAGACTGACAGAAGATAACTCAACTTAAAAACTGACCATCAAATTCTCAGTAACTAGACTGTGAATCAAGTATTCATTTCTTGTCCAATACTTCAGGTGGGTGTCAAGTAATACACACATGACTGTACTTTATTCAAAAGAATCAAATTATCATAATCTTGGTAGGAATTACATAGGGTTGCCTGTATTAGCATAACATCAGCTTTCAAGGGGACAATGACCTTTCTTAATGACCACTTACATGTGAAGGTTCTGATAGAAATGTCTTTCCATAAAATGATTTGGTCACAAATGAGGAATCACTCCATAAGAAACAGTGGAGACTAATTTAATTTTGTAATTAATTATAACTTTGTTGATGCCCATTTTCTTTCATGATACTGTAATCGTATTACTCAGTATCTTCAGAGAAGATGAACTCAGGTAATAGATGTCAGGTAGTTACGTAGATGAAAGATGGGACATAGACAGGTAGACATTTATATTAAGAAATTGGCTGATGTTATTCTAAAGTCCATCTAGGTGGAAAGTCTTAAATCAGTAAGGCAAGCTGGCAGGATGAAGGTTCAGATAGGAGTGATTGTTACACTTTTGAGTATGCATAAATTATATGCAGTGGAAAACAAACAAACAAAAGGTTTGCTTCGTTCTTTTTCATTTAACTCCACTCATTTCTCTAAAGAACTCTGATGTATAGATTGTAGAGGATAATCATTTAAAGTCAACCATTTACAGGTGTTAATGGCTTGAAGGGACATCGCTGCAGTAAAATCTAAAGGAAAGCACCCCTGAATCCTCATTAAAGTATCATTAAATTGACACATAAAATTAGCTCCTCCAGCCACACTCGCCCTTATTTTTGTATGTTTACGCTAAGTGACTAACTGGACTAATGGCTTCAAGTTCTACTAGGACAGCCCATGTTACTGCGTTATCTTCTTGTGTTTGGTATTTCTATTTAAAAATAGTGAATATAGCAGAAATAAATTAGTGTGTATATATTTCATTAATTCTTTTTTTTCGTACATTGTTTTGTTTTATTTTTTCCATTCAAAAATATAATTAAAGAAATAAAAATTTTACCTTTCTTCCCCTTCTCCCGGTCCCCTCCCACTACCTCCCCACCCCTCCTCTCTCCCCCTTCTTCCTTGAAAGAGGGCATGGTGCCCTGCCCTGTTGGAAGTCCAAGGCCCACCCCCCTCCCTCCCGGCCTAGGAAGGAGTGCATTCAAAAAGACTTGGTTCTCAAAAAGATAATACATGCAGAAGAGATAGGTCCTGGTGTCATTGTTGATGGGTTCTCCATCTGCCAACTTTCGCCGCCACATTCAGAG
>PVIU01026928.1:0-21234 GCA_004026605.1 Ondatra zibethicus | reverse complement strand
AAGGGGTAACACTTACATTTTTATGCAGTAGTTATGTAGAATTCAATATTTCAGAAGGGTAAAGGGGCCCTTGAGCAGATGGAGAGCCCAAAAATGAGGCTACATGTGGTGGGTTCTAAGTTAAGCCAGTGCAGAGCATCCTCAGCCCAGGCATGTTCTGAGGAAGATGGTGTGTGAGCTTTGAGGAAGATAGTATGTAAAGGCCCACACAGAAGCAAGCGAAGCTTACAACCTACACTTCAGACAGTTGGTTGTCTTAAGGACAGGCTTAGATTTTACATACCCGGCAAAGCCTGGGTCCTCATGTAGCAATGCAGGAGGAAGGCATGCATTCTTAAGGAAACAAGCCTCTCACCGGAAAGGAGAGGGTGTTCGAAAGTGTCAGTAGGAAACAAATGGGCCTTTTTATCTCTATGTATGATATTTTGAAATCAAATGCTAGTTAACCCTGAGAATGAATTTTACCCAGGAAAATCATACCTATTATACACAACGTCTATTTTTTTTATTTTGTGGTCACCCAGCCTGAAATCCAAGCATGTCTGTGTCCCTCAAAGACACTTGGGTTTCCCACAGGCATTGTACAGTGTTTCTGTTTTTCACAGAGCAAATGTAATTTCCTCAAGTGAAGGGATGTTTGAAGAAAGAGATCCAGAATATAACCCCTGAATACACCTGGTGATCAGGAGGTATTGAAAATTTAAATTTATGATTTTGCTTGAATATGCATATTACTTAAATGAAATATTAGAAATCCTTACATATTTCTCAATAGTTTTATAAACCATTGCCACTACTTTATATGGTATAATATAATAACATTATTTTCTTATTTAATTTCAAATTTGCAAAACTCTATATGCCTTGCCTGAAAACCCTTGCTATGGAATTAACTGTAAATTTGATGTATAAATACTGAGTCAACAATAGGATGGGTCCAGTATAAAAACAGAGGCATAATATTTTTCCTGTAGTCAAAACTAGAAGAAATGTAACTTAAATTCATTGTTAGCTCCGGCTGTTTTGTTAGATCAGTCTAATTTACATAAGCATTGAAGCTCAGAGTCTGAAGAGACAATTCCAGGTCAGAGAATTAAGTCACACCATAACCAGGGAAAGAACTCAGCTCACCTAATTTGAAAATTTGTCTTACTGTATGTCTACTACTTCACCCCAGAGGCAAATTTCTGAATGAAAGCACAGAATCATTGCAGGTGTTTCTGATTGTTTTCTTGTGTACCTAATCTTCACAAAGGGATGCAATCGGTGATCAGCAGAATTCAACAGGCATGGTTTGACTCGCAGTCTTCCCTTGTACCAAGTGTGCGGATAATAAACATATCGGATGGTTGATTTAGACTCTTAATTCACAGTGAGGAGATTCTCTTTAACGAACTCCTCCATGTGCAGGCGGCAGGAGCGGAGGGCTGGCAGCTGTGAGAAGGAAGTGTCCTCGGATTTAGACTTCACTGTGCTGTGGCTTTAAGGCTAGCTAACTGCTGAAGAATGCCAAACAGCAGAAAATTCTAAAGATCTATTTAAGAGTGAGTATGAAGGTTAAAGATAAGAGTTTAAATATGAGGAACAATGTACAGCTTTTCTCTATTATTAGGGTCAGAAGTCTCATAGAAGTGAGACTCAGAGTTATGAAACAGTCGGAACGTGAATAACGTGGGATATTCTATAACAGAGTATTTTCTGCACATATATATATATATATAATGAGCTCTATTAAATAAACTAAGAAGTCAAAATAAATTGGAATACTATAAGTAATAATTAAATCTTGTATAGTGTTAGAGTAAGTTGTTAAACCTGGTACCAAAACTTTTGAAATTAGAAAAATAAAATAAGTATGATAACCCTGATCACTTAAAATTAAGCACCCCAGCTATAGCAATTTATAATATTGCCCCATTGTAAGCGATTTTTACCAATCGAATTAATGATTACATATATTTAAAACAAGCAGACTCGTATGTTTGACACATATGTGAGCGCTGTCGTGGATGCCGGGCTGCTGCTCTGGGAGATAGTGAGAAGAGAGTGAATTGAGACTCCTGCTTACAGAGTGCTTCCAACACGCTGCCCACCAGACAGACACAGCTCCCAGGCCTAGGGCTCTCACTGATCCTTACTCTTGATTTACTGCAAAGGTGATGATGGATATACAACACCTGCGACTGTACTCTTCACGATGTCGACACCCTTGTATTCTGATGATCACCTCACATGGTTTGGAATGTTTAGTGGAGCTTTCGATTAGAATTAACTCACAGGGAGTTTGGGAAAAGGTCTCTAGCAACATCAGCCATGAAGCACATAAAAGATCGTCCTTGACTTACACATACTTTGCTGTGGTAATATTTTCCCTTATTGAAATCTGAGATTATGAGATACACAGTCATGGAGTTTTTGTTAATTATGAACACTATAAAAATTCAAATTTCTGTAAGCAGTGGTAAACACTCACCTTTAATCCAAGGACTCAGGAGGCAGAGGCAGGTAGATCTCTGTGAGTTCAAGGCCAGCCTGGTCTACAGAGCGAGTTCCAGGACAGCAAGGAATACACAGAGAAACCCTGTCTCGAAAAAAATTCAAATTTCCCAAAACAGAGTGTTGTAGCGCAATATCCAATATGCATTTTATGTTTTTCTTTGTGCTTTTTTCTTTGAATTCTAATTGCTAATCTCACTTGCTAATGTTTATGCTAATCATAATCATGACTCCATTTCCTCATCATCCTAAAGTGAAAATTTTGTTCTTAAAAGTAAGAGTGTTTTTCAGACCCTTTGATGTCTGAGTTTGCAGGAGCACTCTGCCTTCCCAGTGCATCTCACCGTACATGCTTCGTTGTTACATGTGTGAACAGAAGCAAACATGCTCTCATAGTCTAATACTAGGCAAATGTTAGATTACACACTCAAGTCTAAATGGTAGGGAGACAATGCCCAGCCCGAGTCAGGAATGTTTTGATGATGGTAGTTTTGCTGACCATTGCTAAGATACCTTTTATAACATTACCAAGCAAATTTCACCTAAGGTAGGATAAGCTGTACCAAGCCTTATACACACTAGACCATGGTATAATACATATGCTTAGGTGATGTAAAATATGAATATGACTATGGTACAGTAACATCTACTGACATCTTGATAAATTTACTTAAGGAATTATTGATTAATGGTGATAACTTACGCTTAAGACTTGTAGATATTAATATTCTCATATAATTCAGTTGTTGTGTATCAACTTAAAAGTACCAGGAAAACTAGTTTTGAATGTTTTCTTTCATTGATCCCATAGGTTGTCATTCTAACTCTCTGGAAGCATCACGATTTTATTGGGAAAGTCTTACATCATTTCAGCCACATCATAGGATCCATGGAAGGGTACAATGCATCGTCCACTGACTTCACTTTCCTGGGGCTGTTCAACACAGAGGAAACCTCGGGTCTTGTGTTTGCCACCATCTCTGTCATCTTCCTCACTGCTCTGGTGGCCAATGGCATTATGATCTTTCTGATCCGCACGGACCCTCACCTCCACACCCCTATGTACTTTCTCCTCAGCCACTTGTCCTTCATCGACATAATGTACATCTCCACCATTGTGCCCAAGATGCTAATCGACTATCTGCTAGGGCAAAGGACCATTTCCTTTGTGGGATGCACAGCTCAACACTTCCTGTACCTCACCCTTGTGGGAGCTGAGTTCTTTCTTCTGGGCCTCATGGCCTATGATCGCTATGTGGCCATCTGCAATCCGCTTAGGTACCCTGTCCTCATGAGCCGCCGAATCTGTTGGATTATCATCGCAGGCTCCTGGTTTGGCGGATCTTTGGATGGCTTCCTCCTCACCCCAATCACCATGAGTTTTCCTTTCTGTAGTTCACGAGAGATCAATCACTTCTTCTGTGAGGCGCCTGCTGTGCTGAAGTTGGCATGCGCAGACACAGCCCTCTACGAGACAGTGATGTATGTGTGCTGCGTTCTGATGCTGCTGATTCCTTTCTCTGTAGTTATCGCTTCCTATGCCCGGATTCTGGCCACAGTCTACCATATGAGCTCCGTGGAAGGGAGAAAGAAGGCCTTTGCTACCTGTTCCTCTCACATGACTGTGGTGACCTTGTTTTATGGGGCTGCCATTTATACCTACATGGTGCCACATTCTTACCATTCGCCGTCCCAAGACAAGATTTTTTCTGTGTTCTACACCATCCTCACGCCCATGCTGAACCCTCTCATCTACAGCATGAGGAACAAGGATGTGGCTGGAGCGCTGAGAAGGGCACTGGGGAGGTTCAAGAGCTCTCACCCAGTGTCAGGAGACTTTTGACTGTGCTTCCTTCTCACATAAATGGGAAGTCGTTAGTGCGGCTTGAACCTGAGCTGAATGATTCCCGTACAAGGAAAGACTGGGTGCACAGGGGAAAATGTGACTTCTCTATCTTCCATGTTTCCTCTATTTCCCGCCCCCAACCTACCTTTTTGAGACAAAATTGTGTTATTTAACACTGGCTGAATTTTTTATTGGCTATGTAGCCCAGCCTCATGGCAGTCCTGTGGCTCTGACCTTCCCAGTGCTAGAATTACAGGCAAGCACTACAATGCATGCTTTTTCTTTCTGTTCTTATATCTTTCTTTGTTCCTATGACTTCAAATAAGTATATAGTGGCTTCTCAGACTACAAACTGGAGAATTTTCCCTGAGAGTTACTTTTCGGAGTTGAATAAGGCTACAAAAAGCAAATGGCGAAAATGACATCAATGAGAGAAGGAGTAAGATGGTATCAAGTACTTGTTAGGATACTCTCTAAGCCAAACTCACCCTCAAGGGAGAGACAAGCGCTGTCCTTCCTGAGCTGGCAAGAGCTGGTATAGCCACCAGTGTGTTCCCATCCAGCAGGCGGCAGCAAGAGCCACTGAACATAGTTTTCTCAAATAGTCATTGTTTTTGCTAAATTCACTAAGTGGTTATTACTTTCAGTAAAAAAAAAAAATCAGTATTTAACTTCTGTTTGTTTGCAACACAACTACAGAAACTATTTTTGGATGAAAGGCAGCCAATGAATGAAATCAGAGATAGTTGCCAGTAAAGACAGAATTAAAATGAATGAAGGGCTCCAAGACACTGAAGAAACACAGGAAGAATTGCATTGAATATAGTGAAACTCTTTTCGAATGTAGTGTGTAGCAAGGTATAGAATAATACAATGATGTAGTGGAGTTTAGCTCAATGTTTATCTCTGTACCCTCTACACAGTCTGTAACTGAACTCAGAAGAATGTGGCAAAGCATTTTATGTGTCCACCTCATGATATAAGTAAGTTACTCAGAACAAAGGTACCACTCAGACTTAGTCATCATGTGCAAATTTTATTGTTGTGAGAGGCACAGCAAGCAGCAAGAGCCCTGGGGCCACATGTCCTGAGAACATCATGCTGTTACTGAGCATAGCTCTGCTTGTTTCTCTCAAGGTCACCAAGTCCCTCATAATCTGTGAGTTGAACGAAAACTCTAAGGGGATCTCTAACTTCTCACTGGGCAGTGTTACTGGTACTTAGAATAATAGTGAGCGACTTTTTCCAGACTTTGCTGCTAGAGCAGATTAATGATTCAACCATCACCCTTAGAAAGAATTTAGACATGTAGGTTGTTAGTATAGTTAGATTGAGATGTTTTTGTTAAGAGCTTTGATGTAGAAAATCTTGGGGGTAAATTTAAAGTTTAGAAGGGCACACTTAATAGTTGAGTGAGAGACGTGTTGAGGTTGAGGAATGGGAACAGTGACCGCCTGGCTATTGCTAGCTGATATACCTTCCATGCTATGATGGGCTGGTGATAAAAGGTGATGATTAATTCCTTGTACCCATTTCGGCCCTCAGCTTCATGATAAGATTTAGTAAAAAAACTGTTGATGTATATGTATGCACCCTGAGGATTTAAAGTAGCGCTGGCTGTTTGTTTTTCCTATTACAAAAGTTTAAATTTGTGATTCTTTTAAGATTTTTTTTTAAAAAGATTACCTTTTCAGATAAATAATAAAATGATCATAACTACAAAATTCAGCCTTCTGGTAAAAGAACTGGCTGAGAAAAACACCTTGCTTGCGTACACCTTGTTCATCTAGAACAAGTTGCTTAGACGTGAATGCATGTGGATCCTTGGAAATAATTTGTTTTTCATCTGTAATACATAAAATGTTTATCATGTAAGGGAAATGGGAAACATGCTGTTTTTTTCAAAGTTGTACCCATTATAATCATTCACTTAAAAAATAGGATGTAATCACATCGTAACTTTTAGGCTGCTTGAAAGATTTTGCTGTGGTTTATAAACTGTAAGGGGAAACATTAAGGAATACAGGAGGAAAACATCAGGAGGGATGTAAAGAGAAACATCAGGAAAAGAGTAAGGGAAGAAATAAAGAGGATAGAGAGACCCTCACACGCTGAAGGCATGTTTGTGTGTGTGTGTGTGTGTGTGTTTGTGTTTGTGTGTGTGTGTGTGTGTGTTGTTTCCCTTTTCCACCAGCCCCAGAAAATTAAGTTTTGCCCTGATTACCAGCCCCAGAGAATTTTTACTCACTCAGATAAAAAAAAATCAGTTGTATGAAAGATTAGTTTGCTGACCAATGCCTCCCTGTCTCTTCCTGAGCTTGACAGCTGGCTTTACTGCAGTAAGACTTAATTGTGGCATATTGTGGCAATTCTTCTAAAAAATTACATGCCTGATGCTGGCTTGTTTTTAGGAAACTTGACACAGTCTAGTGTGACTGAGGAAGAGGAAACATCAGTTGAGAAAATGTTCCTACCATATTGGCTTATGAGGAAGAATGTGGTGTATTTTCTTGACTGATGGTCAGTGTATGATTGACCATCTCACTGTGGGGGGTGCCACCCTGGGCCTGGTAGCATTGGGTGTTATAAAAAGGCAAGCTAAGCAAGTCATGAGAAGCAAACCAGTAAGCAGCACAGTAAGTAGTCTTAATATCAAGGATTAATCTTATAAACATTAATAGCATGGATTAATCCCCTATGGCTTCTGGTTCAGTTCCTGCCTCCAGGTTCCTGCCTTGCTATAGTTCCTGCTTTGACTTCCCCCAGTAGGAACTGTTGCCTGGAAATCTAAGGGGAAGTAAACATTTTTCCTCCAAAGGCTACTTTAGTCATGGTATTTTACCATAGCAATAGAAATCCCAACTCAGAAATTCCTTGCCAGTTCATTATGCACCAACAAGTTCTTGACAAATGAGGTACTTACTATGAGTTGTGATTTATCTGTAGAACAATAGACTGCATGTAAGAGACTTCTGCAAGTCAGCACAGTTCTGTAGAGCAGACACGAGAATTTCAAGGAAACTGAGTGACAGAATGCTAGGTCCTGCAGACAAAGCCTCTTCATCATTAATTCTTTATCCACAGCACCCACACTACCCCCAAATTTATATCCCAGGGGAGAAAAGACTATGGGAAAATTCAGAAAACCAATAGAAAGCAAGCAAAGTTCAACAGTTAGTAGCTCTATCCCATGGTATGTGGTAGCAACCCAAAGCTGAACATTTATGCATCTGGCCTTATGTGTCCATACTTAGATAGATTTATAGTATACACAAACATATTTACTAAATGACAAGTATTAATAGACAAAATATGAAAGTTACCAATAGCCCACTGACAATGTAGTAGATTATTTTCATTGTGACGTGTTCATTATGATAAAATGTATGTCTTAATATCATGGATTAATCTTATAACATTAATAACATGCATTAATCTCATAACATTACATTGAGAGGAAGAAAAAAATCATGAAGTATTATATTTATATACAACACAGATCAAGTAAAATCAGCCCTTGCATTTAGATGGTCGTGGGCGGGCATGTGCATAGCTAAGATTCCATGATGCCGCTTATTTACTTCTAAATGTGTATGTAGATTACATATTCAGTCTATAGTTTCAGAAAGTTGATCAAGCTCAAACTTTTACGTGATGGACTCTTTTCTGTGTATCTATTATCTCTGATGAGTAGTCAAACTGCAGCTCATGAACTACAATGAGCACAGTGCAATGGAGGACTTCTGCTAAGCAGCAATGTGATCAAGGAGGCTTCTGAGGAGGCCATAAATGATCCCGGAACAAGGTGAAGAGTGGTCCAGAAAAAGAACAATCTAGATAGAACATCAGTAGCCGACGCAGTGGGATGAGGATGGCATATTCAGAAAGGTGGAAAATATCGCTAATCCAAAGGACATAATGAACTAGTCTGAAAAGGGGGGGACTAGATTGAGGAGGGCTTCAATGACTGGTACAAGCTGATGGATTCTTCACTTAGTTTAAAGGGACATTCTTCATCTCTTATGACTAATTTTGGTTTGATGTTTGCTTTCTCAGGAAACAGTGTGCTATACCTTAGCATGCTTTCTGGTTCTATGTGCTAGGAAAGATTTTTTTTTATATATTCTTTTGCCCCAACGTTGTGTTGTCTTCACAGTGCAGTTTATAAGCAATATTGTAGATGCATCTAATTTTTTAATCAGTCTGATAGTCTGTGTCATTTGTTTGTTTTTTCAAGACAGGGGTTCTCTGTGTAGTACTAGCTCTATTAGAGACTCACTCTGTAGACCATGCTGGCTTTGAATTCACAGAGATCCGCCTGCTTCTGCCTCCCAAGTGTGGGATTAAATGTGTGCGCCACCTCTGCCCTGCTAGTTTGTGTCTTTTGATTAGAGAATTTAGGTCACAAATGTTCAGAGTTGTTACTAAAAAGTAATGTTTGGTAATTTCTTTTCCCCCTTTTATGAAAAATAGATAATTTCCACAAACGATATATCCTGATTACAGCTTCTCCTCCTTCCATTTCCCCCAGTTCTTCACTTTCTTTCCCAACAGGATCCATTCCCTTACCTTCCTGTCTCTTAGAAAATAGCAGGCCTTTAAGAGATAAGAACAAAACATAACAAAATAAAATATAAGATAAATTTAAAAATCACATCAAAGTAGGATAAGGCAAAAAAAAAATCCCAAAAGGAAAAGAGCCCAAGAGAGGCACAAGAATCAGAGACAACTCATTCACACTCAGGAGTACCACAAAAATACTAAACTGAAAGTTATAATATATATACTAAGAACCTGGTGCAGACCTATGTAGGCCCTGTTCTTGCTGCTTCAGTCTCTGTGAGTTCCTATGAGCTTTGCTCAGTGCCCTTAGAGGTGCATTTGTTTTCCTGGTGTCCCTAATCCCCTCTGGTTGCCACACTCCTTCAAGCCTCCTCTTCTGCTAGGTTCCCTGCACTCTGAGGGCAGGGATTTGATGGAGACATCCCATTTACGAAGAAGTGTTCCTAGGTCTCTCTCTGTGTGTAATGTCTGACTATGGGTCTCTGAATTTGTTCCCACATGCTGCAGGAGGAAGCCTCCTGATGATGGTTGAATCCCACTGATCTATAAATATAGAAAAATATCATTAGGAGTCATTTTATTAGTACTTTTTAAAAATATATTGATATCTTTAAAAATATCTTAAATATATTTTTAAAGATTATTGAAGATTTCTAGGGTATTTGGTTTTACCCTAGGTCTGTGGGCTACCTAGTCTCTGGTTCTTGATCATCTAAGCAGTGTTGGGCATGGATTCCACTCATGGAGTGGGCTTTAAGTCAAATTTGACTTTGGTTGGGTTCTTCCACAAGCTTTGTGCCACTATTAGCATAGCATATTTTGCACACAGGGCAGGTTGCAGGCCAAAGGCTAGGTGGGTGTTTAGATTTCTTTTTTGATAGCTTGCAGAGTACCTTCCCATACCAAAGATACTAGGACATAGGGATGAAGGTTCTATGTAGACACCAGCTCAACCTCTCTATGAGGACTGAGTTGTGTGGGTGTTGTCTTCACCACATGGGCCTCACTGACCTTCTGTGGAGAGGAACCTATTCTCTTGGCAACAGGCTGGATAGTTTAAGGATTTCCATGGGACCCCTTTGGACATCAACTAAATTGTATATAACCCAGTCCCAGTACTGGTAGCTATATTTGGTGACAAGACATGGCCAGTTGGGACTCCATCTTCCTCATTATTTGGAGACTTCATTAGAATTGCCTTCTTATATTTTAGGAAGTTTCCAGACTGCCTATCAAATGCCCATCACTTCCAGCTGTACCTCAACCTCATCTCCCCTCCAACTCCCCACTTAATCCTCTTGCTACATGCCCGCCCTGTGGAAAGTCTAAGGCCCTCCCTACTGCGTCTAGGTTGAGCAAGGTTTACATCCAAAGAGAATATGATCCCATGAAGCCGGTATATGCAAGTAGAGACATCCCAGTGTCACTATCAGTGGCTCCTCAGTCTGCCCCAGCTATCAACCCCCTTCAGGGGGGCTTGGTTGTTGCCATGCTCATCCACTCCTAGTCCAGTTGGAGTTGGTGGGCTACCATTAGCTCAAGCCAACTGTCTCAGTGGATGACCCCTTCATCCACTCAAACTCTCACTCCCTCCACTCTTCAACTGGATCTTGGGAGTTCAGTCCAGTGTGCCGATGTGGGTCATTGCCTCTGTTCCCCATCTGTTGTAGAACGAAGGTTCTATGGTGATATTTAAGATAATCATCAGTCTGACTACAGGGTAAGGTCAGTTCAGACACCCTCTCCTCTATTGCTTAGGGTCTCAGCTGGGTACTTAAGGGCATGTTTTTCATCCTTAGTTATCAGGGAAATACAAATCAAAACAACCTTGAGATACCATCTTACACCTGTCAGAATGGCTAAGATCAAAAACACTGTTGATAGCTTATGCTGGAGAGGTTGTGGAGCAAGGGGAACACTCATCCATTGCTGGTGGAAATGCAAACTTGTGCAACCACTTTGGAAATCAGTGTGGCAGTTCCTCGGAAAACTGGGAATCAACCTACCTCAGGATCCAGCAATTCCACTCTTGGGAATATATTCAAAAGATGCTCAATCATACTACAAGAACATTTGTTCAGCTATGTTCATAGCAGCATTATTTGTAATAGCCAGGACCTGGAAACAACCCAGATGTCCCTCAACTGAAGAATGGATAGGGAAAGTGTGGCACATATACACATTGGAGTACTACTCAGCAGTAAAAAATGATCTTGAATTTTGCATGCAAATGGACGGAATTAGAGAACATCATCCTGAGTGAGGAAACCCAGACCCAAAAACCGGATATGGTATGTACTCACTCACAAGTGGATACTAGTCATAAACAAAGGGCAATGAGCCTATAGCTCAGGATCCTAGAGAAACTAAGTAATAAGGTGAACCCAAAGAAAAACATATATAGACCCACCTGGAAACTGGAATTAGACAAAAATTTGGGAGCAAGGGGGTGGAGAGTAGGTGGGGGAAGAAGGGGATGGAGGAGAACTTGAGGGAATGGGATGGTTGAGATGGAGGAAGGACAGATCTGAGAGCAAGGAAAGAGATATCTTGATTGAGGGAGCCATTACAGAGTTAGCAAGAAACCTGGCTCTAGAAAAATGCCCAAAGTTGAACATTTTTTAAAAAGTGTTTTTCAGCCAGTTGAGTTTCCTCTAGAATTCTCTGATTAGATTCCTATTTTAAGCTGAGTTATTTGGGATTTGATAGCTAGTTTCTTGAGTCCTTTATATGTTTTGAATACTAGTGCTATATTGGATGTGGAGTTGGTGAAAATCTTTCTCATTCTTTAGGGTGCTCTTTGTGCAAATGACAGTGTCCTTTGCCTTATAGAAACCTTTCTATTTCATGAGGTGCCATTTATTAATTTCTGATCTTAGTGCTTCCACTGTGTTCTGTTCAGAAAGTCCTTTAGTATGCCAATGAGTTCAAGGCTATTTCCCACCCTTCTCTTATATTAGGTGCAGTGTATCTGGTTTTACATTGAGTATTTGGTCTACTTGGACTTGAGTTTTGTTCAGGATGATGCATATGAATCTATTGCATTCTTCTACATGATAACATCTAGTTTGACCATTACCATTTGTTGGAGATACTTTTTTTTGGTATACATTTCTGATCTCTTTAACTAAAATCATGTGTCCATAGCTTTGTCGATTTATGTCTGGATCTTCAATTTCATTACATTGATCAATGTGTTTGTTTATATACCATGCTATTCTTATTATGATAGCTTTGAAATGGGAAATGTTGATACCTCCAGAACTTCTTTTATTTTTCAGGATTGTTTTAGCTTTCCTGGGTTTTTGTTTTTTAAATATGAAGTTGAACATTATCCTCTCAAGATATGTGAAGAATTGTGTTGGAATTTTGATGGGGATTTCATTGAATCTGTAGATTGCTTTTGGTAGAATGGCCATTTTTACAATGATAATATTACCAATTCATGAACATGGGAAATCTTTCTATTTTCTGATATGTTCTTCAATTTCTTTTTTCATAGACTTAAAGGTGTTCTCATACAAGTTTTTTCACTTGCTTGGTTAAAGTTACTCCAAGATATTTTATACTATTTGAGGCTATTATGAAAGGAATTGTTTAGATACATTCCTTGTATCCCTGATCTCTCCAAGTCTTTTTTATAATGAAGGGGTGTTGGATTTTGTTAAAGTCTTTTTCAGCAAGTAATGAGATGATCATGTATATTTTCTTTCAGTGTATTTATATGGTGGATTAAATTGACAGATTTTCATATGTTGAACCATCCCTGCATCTCTGGGATGAAGCCTACTTGATCATGGTAGATGATCTTTTTGATGTATTCTTGTATTTGATTTGGCAGAATTTTACTGAGTATTTTTGCTTCAATACTGATGAGGGAAATTGTTCTGTAATTCTCTTTTTTGTTGAATCTTTGTGTAGTTTTCATATAAGGGAGACTGTTGTCTCATAGAGAGAATTTGACAATGTTCCTTCTGATTCTATTTTTTAAAATAATTTGAGGAGTATTGTATTAGCTCTTCTTCAACAGTCTGGCAAAATTTTGTGTTAAAACCTGGCTGTGCACTTCATTGGCTAGGAGATTTATTTATTTATTTATTGGTTTTTCAAGACAAGGTTTCTCTGTAGCTTTGGAGCTTCTTCTGGAACTAACTTTTGTAGACCAGGTTGGCCTCAAACTCAGAGATCTGCCTGCCTCTGCCTCCCGAATGCTGGGATTAAAGGAGTGCGCTACTACCACTCGCCTGGCTAAGAGATTTTTAGTGACTACTTCTATTTCCTTGGGTGTTTAGGTTTAATAATATTGTTAGTCTGATTTTTATTTAACTTTAGTAAGTGATATCTATCAAGAAAATTGTCCATTTCTTTTAGATTTTCTAATTTTGTGGAGTATAGGTTTTGAAATGTGACCTAATGAGTCTCTGGATTTCCTCAGTGTTTGTTATTATATCACCCTTCTCATTTCTGATTTTGTTAATTTAAATATTCTCTCTTTGCTTTTCAGTTAGCTTGGATAAGAATTTATCTATTTGGTTGATTTCCTCAAAGAACCAACTCTTTGTTTCATTGATTCTTTGAATTGTTCTCCTTGTTTCTATTTTGTTGGTTTCAGCCTCAGTTTGATCATTTCCTGGGCTCTACTCTTGTGTGTGTAACTTTTTGTTTGTTTATTTTTATTTTGTTTTGTATCATGCTAAAGCTTTCAAATGTGCTGTTGAGTCGCTAGTATGAGATTTCTCTGATGTGGGATTCCCCTCTGCGTGCTATGAATATGTTCTGTTACCATTGGTTAATAAAGAAGCTGCTTTGGCCTATGGCAGGGCAGAATAGAGCTAGGCAAGAGAACTAAACTGAATGCTGGGAAAAAGAAAGCAGAGTCAGGCAGACACTATGTAGCCACCCAAGAAGCAGGAGGTAATTAACCATGAGCCTCATGAGTGAATAGGCCAAAGAGAGGGCAATTAATATTAAGCCTCAGAGTGGTTATTTCAGAGATGCATGTAGCTACATTTCTCTAATTTCTTTATGAAGGCACATAGTGCTATGAACTTTCTTCTTAGCACTACCTGTATTTTACTGAATGTAATTAAGCTCTTTGGGTTGGAGTTTTCCTTCTAGTACCTTCTGTAGGAATGGATTTAATAATAGATATTGTTTAAATTTGACATTCTCATGAAATATCTTATTTTCTCCATGTACGGTGATTGAAAATTTTACTCAGAGTAATAGTCTGGGATGGCGTCTGGGTCTCTTAGAGTCTGTAAGATTTTAGTCAAGGTCCTTCTAGATTTTAGGGTCTCCATTGAGAAGTCGGGTATGATTCTGTATAGATCTGCCTTTATGTGTTACTTGACCATTTTCCTTAGTCACTTTTAATATTTGTTCTTTGTTCTGTATGGTTAATGTTTTGATATTTATGTGCTACAGGGATTTTCTTTTCTTATCTATGCTGTGGGATAGCCCTTTTGTATGCTGTGAATATGCTTTATTCCCATTGGTTAATAAAGAAACTGTTTTGGCCTATAGCAAAGCAGGATAGAGTCACATGGAAAATCCAAGAAGAGATACAGGGAGAAAAAGAGTAGTAGTGTTAGGGGCTGATGCCAGCGAGCTGCTGGAGAAACAAGGTATACTTGAGAACAGGTAATGCCAAAAAGTCATGTGAAAAAAGAGATTAATAGAAGTGGGTTAATTTAAGTTGTCAGAGCTAGTTAGTAATAAGCCTGAGCAATAGACCAAACAGTGTATAATTAATATTAAGTCTCTGACTGATTATTTAAAAAGTGGCTACAGGACTTGGCAGGACAGAAAAGCCTCCATTTAGAGTTCTAATCTATTTGATGTTCTGTAAGCTTCTAGTACCTTCTTTAACATGTCCTTCTTTAGGTTGGGAAATGTTTCTTCTATGGTTTTGTTAAAAAATATTTTCTGTATCTTAGAACTGGGAATCTTTGTAGCATGAGTAATGAAAACCCAGAGACAGAAACTGGGGTTCAACCTAAAAACCAGAAAAGCCAAGCCACTAGAGAAGTCTTTCCTCTACCAAGGCTGGGCCACTGCAAAACTAAGCAGACTAAATCTCTCTCCTTTCATTTTATACTCCCTCTAGAGCTGGGATTTAAGGCATGTGACTCCCTTAGACTAGGATTAAAGGTTTGAGCCACCACCACCTGGATTTGTTTCTGCATTGATCTTGTGTATCCCAGGGTGGCCTTGAACTCAGAGATCCATCTGCCTCTGTCTCCCAAATTCTGTGATTAAAGGTGTATGCCACCATTACCTGACCTCTAGTGGCAAGATTTATTTATTAAAATACAAATAATATACCACTATAAGTATTCCCCTTCTTCTACTCCTATTATTGTTAAGTTTGGTCTTTTCTTAGTGTCCCAGATTTCCTGGATGTTTTGTGTCGGCAATATTTTAGATTTAAAATTTTCTTTGACAAATATATCTATTTCTTTTATCATGTCTTCAGTGCTTGAGATTCCCTCTTCCATTATGTGTATTCTGTTGGTGATACTTTTGTCTATAGTTCTTATGTACTAACTTAGATTTTCCATTTCCAGAATTCCTTCACTTTGTGTTTTCTTTATTGCTTCTCTTTTCATCTTCATGTCTTGAACTGTTTTCTTCACCTATTTGTTTATTTTATAAGCTTTCTTGGCATTTTTAAGGAATTTATTTATTTTCTTCATTTTTTTGTTTGTCTTTTTCTCAGTTTCTTAAAGGGATTTTTTTTCATTTTCTTTTTAAGGACCTCTATCTTCTCCATGAAATTATTTTTAAGGTAATTTTCTTGTGCTTCAGCTGCATTGAAATGTAGAGATCTCGCTATTTTGTAGGATATCTGGGCTTTGGTGGTACCATACTGCCCTTTCTGTTTTGTGTTCTTACACCAGCATTTAGACATCTGGATTTGGAATGATTATAGGTCTAGATATTGATTCCTGTGTTTGTCTTTGTAGGATGGATGTTTTGTTCCTTGGTTTCTGTTTCCTCTTTGATCTTATGACCTAAGTGGCCAAGGATTCTAGTGACTAGTGAGTCTTCATGTCCAGCAAGATGTCAAAATTGCCTCCTTGTTGGAATGGGTAGTAATCCTTCTCTCTGAGTTGTCTTATGAATTTTACTCTGGTGGTAGAGTTGCCATCTGTGTCTTCAGTTGAAACCTGTTAGACAAGGTTGGTTTCTGCAGTGTCTCAGTAGAACTCTCTTACAAGTTGCCTTCTGCTAGCACCCATGGTCTTTGTTTGGGTATGTTTTATCCACAGAGTTTCATTTACAGTTATCTTCATGGGATATTCACATGATTTTTGTGGTTATCTTGTTCTTATGATCTTAGTGAAGAAAGGCGGACTTTGGAGTTTGAGCAGTTGGTTGTTTTGAGGGGTTTTGTTTATTTTGTTTTGGTTTTTTGTTTTCAGTTTTTCTCAGGATCTGTCTCCTTCTTGCTCCAAATCATTAGGTATTGATATTGGATGGAAACACTGGGTAGTTTCCCAGCATCTATTCTACCCAACTCATATCTCTATCAGTCAGAACTTTGCTTTCAGTCTATTTACTTTTAGAGGTCTCCCCTTTCTCTTTTGTTTGTGAACCTAGACTGGGGATTATAATATACCTCACTATTCAGTGGCATAGCATAGAGTCCTTGGTTTCTTTTACAGTTGAACGCTCAATGTTTCTGTGTTTTATCTCCCGATTCACAATTTTCTGTGAATCCCTTTGCATATCCATGATTCTCTCCTCTTTAGAAGTCATAAATCAAATGTTTTCTTTCATGTTTGTGGAGGAAAAGGACAGAGATTCTTGTGTGTACATTATCAATTTCTGTCAGTAGGCATGCTGTTTCTTGATCCTTCCTAAGATCTTGCTGAAAGTCAGACTATTCTGGTTGTGAAAACAGTGGCTAAGGTTAATTTTGTCTGAAATAAACTATCATTTCATCTAACAGACTAAATTTTCAAATCACTAGTCCATGATTACTAGACGGGTATGAAAAACTTTCAAGTCTAATGCTAGGGCTTCAAATATCATACCACAAGGAACGTCTCCTTGGAATGCTGAACATGTTAAACTAAAGGAAAATAGGAAACTGCAGAAATAGGAAGTTCAGTCCGAATTTCTGCTTTTCTCACTTGAGATATGGCTGTATATCTCTTCTCTACATCCTTCACCTGAAAGTGGGTTGTAAGGCCTCATTCTAGGGCCCTCACCCAATGCCCAAAGATGTATAAAGTACCCAAGAACAGTCTAAGCTAGTTTCTAGTCATTATCTCCCTGTCTTAGTCAATGTCCTATTGCTGTGAAGAGATACCATGGTCATGGACACTCTTATAAAGGGAAGCATTTAATGGGGACTGACTTATAGTTACAGTCCATTGTCATCACTGCCATGCCAGCACAGCTTGTATACCAAAACTGGTGTAGGGTGCCAGGATTGAGACATGGAGGCTTCTTTTCAGGAGGAAGAACAGCAACCTCATTTTTTCCTGAGCTAAAGCCTTTTATACCTCTACTGCTTCTGTGGAAAACCACTGGCCAGAAAGAACACAAACATCCTTGTCAATTACAGACCACAAGGAAGTTCCTCTGTCGGTCCTGGGGAGTGAGGGCAGAGAGATCACAACAATCATGGCAGGAAACATAGCAGCACACAGACAGGTGGTATTGAAGAAGGAGTTGAAAGTTCTATACCCAGATCCACAGGCAGCAGAAGTACAGAGACTTGGGTATGGAATTGGCTGCTTGAAACTTCAGTTTAATGAAATTTTATCGTTTTAGAAATGTGGTATGCCAATAGGCCAATTTACTCCTTTTCTTGGGACACTTTTTCTGGATAGTTTGTCCTTTTTCTTCAGATGTCTCATTTGTCCAGTAGTTTTGTATTTCTTAGCTGGATACCTTTATTTTACTGAAAAGACAAAATGAAATCCTTTTTCATCCCTAATTTTGAGGATATTCTCTTTTGGCAAGTTATATCTGATCTAATGAAAAACATTTGCTAGTTTTATAGGTTAGTTTAGATTGAATGACCATGGTGCTTAATGAACTATCATCTCTTCTAATTAAGAGATGTCTCTTGTTCAAATCGAATCTTTATCAGTTTGATGGTGTCCATAGCTTTTCTTCTCCTGTGGAAACAAAAGCAAAACATCTTTCCCCAATGTAACACAAATCCTGATTTCCATTCTGAGGTCAGTACATCTTTAAAGTGTATTGGCTGATTTTATTCCATAGATGTTCCTACTATCCAATGTCTCTCTGCAACTGTTGTACAGTTTCTCACTAGCATTTAGAAAATTCAAAGGTAATAAAGCATTATGCAATCTATTTCTGGGATATTTATCATTTCTTTCTGTTTATTTAACATATCCTTTAGAGTTTAATTTGATCTTCCTTTAACTGCCTGGCCTGTAGGATTGTGTGGGATACCTCTAATATGCTTTATATTATAATAAGAAAAAAGTGTTTCATTTTCTTAGAGGCATATGCTGGAGCATTGTCTGTCTGTATTTGTGCAGGTATGTCCATGATGGCCATAACTTCTAGCAAATGTGTTATTATTTAATCAGCCTTTTCTGAACTCAATGGAGTTGCCCATTGAAAACCTAAATAGGTATCAATGGTATGATGTTCGTATTTTAGTTTTCCAATTCTACAAAATGGAAGGTATCCATCTGCCAGATTTCATTCCTTTGAGTACCCTCTGAGTTACTTCCTGCAGGTAGTGGTGTTTGGTTTTATATATATGTGTGTGTGTGTGTGTGTGTGTGTGTGTGTGTGTGTGTGTGTGTATGTATATGTATATATGTATGTATGTATATATGTATATACATACATATATATATAGAACAAATATGACATTTTCTTATAATTTCTTTGACTTTTGCCAAGCGATGAAAAAGTCTTTTCTAAACCTTTGCTATGGACATGAAGCTTTTTAGGAAATTCTGAGACCTTCAGCACATTTTCAATCAATAATTGATCAATTTCTACATTACCTTGTTCTAGAGGACCTGGCAGATCCACATAGGATCAGACGTGTGTTATGTATATATGATGATTCCTATACCTGATTGTATCTTGTAACTGAATAAATGATGAAGTCAATTCTGTATCGTCTGGTATAAATTCAGCAGTTTCAGTATGCAACACAATTCATTCAGTGTATTGTGAATCAGTAAATATGTTGAGAGTTTCTTTAAAATTCCTTAGTACCATGAGAATAGCATATAATTCTGACTATTGGATAGAATCATAAGGGGTTTGATCCTCTTTACTTAAATTTTTGATATGTATCCTGTCTTTCCTAATTTACTTGCATCAGTATAGAATGTAGGGGCTCTGGTTATTGGTGTGTACCTTACAATGTGAGGAAGGATCCAGTTGGTTTTTTTTTGTAGGTTGAATTCTCTTGATTTTGGGATAGTTATTGTTAATCTTTCCCAAAAAATTTCTACAAGCTCTTTGCCAGGGTTTGCTTTCTTCCCAAAATTTGTCAATTCCATCATTATTAAAAGGTACTATAATCCTGCTAATTGATGAAGTCTCAATTTTTCCTTTTAGAAGTAACTCAGAAACCTTTTCCACATAGCTCCTCTCAGTTTATGTGGTAAAAAGATTCATTCTAAGATATTATCTTTCCTCTGCATTAAAATTATTGTAAGGGAATATTAATAGAGCAGAATGCAGTTAAGATTTGGATCCAAATGATCCACATGCACCTTCTGTAATTTCTCTTTAATCAAAGCTAATTCTCTCCCAGCTTCAGATGATAATTATCTGAGACTATTTAAGACCTTGTTACCATCTAGTGTTTTGTTTAATTAGTTCATCAGGACATATCCCAATAGTGAGCTGTAGATGGAAAATGCCTCCTAGCAATCTTTGGAAGTCATTAAGATTCTGCAATAGATCTCTCCTAATTTGCAGCTTTTGGGATCTATTTTTTTTTGTAAACCTATTTTATAACCTAAAAAATTAATAAAATCTCCTCTTTGTATTTTTTTTCAGGAGCAATTTGTAATCCCCAGCAAAGCAAAATTTTCTTTACCTCTTCAAATATTTTTTCTAAATTATCTACATTTGAACAGATAGCAAAATGTCATCCATGTAATGGTAAACTATAAATTAAGGACATTGCTTGTATATCATTTACAATGGCTGACTTACAAAGTATTGGCAGAGGGTAGGGCTTTTTAACATTCCCTCTGGGAGAATCTTCCATTGACCTCTCTTAGCAGGCTGAGAATTATTATAAGTAGGCATGTGAAGGCATATTTTTCTCTGTGCTTTTCGTGTACAGGTATAATGAAGAAACAATCTTTTAAATCAATAACTATAAGGGGCCATCCTTTAGGCAATAGGGAAGGCAAAGGAATTCCACACTGTAGAAAGCCCATTGGCTGAATCAACTTAATAGTAGCCCTTAGATCTGTTACCATTCTTCATTTTCCAGATTTCTTTTTAACAACAAATACAGGAGAATTCCAAGGGCTAGTTGCTTCTTTAATATGCTGAGCATCTAGTTGCTTCTGTACCAACTGTTCTAAAGCCTGCACTTTTGTTGTTGTTAAAGGCCATTGCTTAACCCGTATAGATTTGTATGTCAATCAGTTTAAAGGTAGGAATGTTGATGCCTTTGAAACATCAGCAGCTGACCAGGACTCTCTCTTCCTGTGCTGAGATTGGAGGTACAGACTGGTAAGGTTGTGCGCGCCTGGCGGTAAGGTCCCCAAGGGAGCCTGCTGCAGCAGGCCTCTTTGTTCCACATGACCCTGCACCCTCCCCCTCCCCCGCCAAGTTTGCCCTCTCCTCTGTGGGTCCTTGGGCCACCAGGACTCTCTCTTCCTGTGCTGAGATCGGAGGTCCAGACTGGACTTCCTCTTCCTGCACTGAGATCAGCTATCCAGGGGGTGAGTGTGTGCAAGCCTTCCTGGGAGGTCCCCACCCACTGAGACTCCCCTGACTGCAATCAAAGGAAGAGATGGGCAGGCGCCAATACAAGAATTCCTCCAACAACCTGAAAAGCAACATGATAACACCAGAAACCAGCGAGTATGCAACAGGAAAACCTGAGCAACCTAACCCAGAAGAAGTAGAAGAAATCGACTTTAAATGTAACATTATGAAAGTGATAGACCTTTAAAGAAGAGGTGAAAAACTCCTTTGAAGAAAGGGATGAGAAAACTAACAAAAAGTTAGAAGAAATGAATAAATTCCTCAAAGATACCCTAGAAAACCAAGAAAAAGCAATCAAACAGGTATTGGAAACAGTTCAAGACTTAAAAACTGAAATGGAGGCAATGAAGAAAACACAAACC
>PVIU01026927.1:0-21246 GCA_004026605.1 Ondatra zibethicus | reverse complement strand
GAAGGATTGGAGAGAGAATGGGGGAGTGGGAGGGTTAAGATGGAGGAAGGGCGGATATAGGAGCAGGGAAAAGGATATCTTAATTAAGGGAGCCATTTAAGGGTTGGCAAGAGACTTGGCTCTAGAGGGGATCCCAGGTGTCCACGGGGATATCCCCAGCTAGGTCCTTGGGCAGCAGAGGAGAGAGTGCCAGAACTAGCATTGTCCCATAGTCACACTGATGAATATATCGAATGTCACCATAGAACCTTCATCCAGCGATGGATGGAGATAGAGACAGAGACCCACATAGGAGCACTGGACTGAGCTCCCACGGTCCAGTTGAAGAGAAGAAGGAGGGAGAAGATGAGCAAGGAAGTCAGGACCACAAGGGGACAGTGTGCCTGATCTAATGGGAGCTCACCACGTCCAGCTGGACAGGGACTGAACGAGCATGTGATCAAACTGGACTCTCTGAATGTGGTTGACAATGGGGGCTGACTGATGAGCCATTGATAATGGCACTGGGACTTGTTTCTACTGCATGTACTGGCTTTTTGGGAACCTAGCCTATTTGGATGCACACTTCCTAGGCTGGGATGGAGGGGGGAGGGCCTTGAACTTCCCACAAGACAGGGTACCCTGCCCTCTCTTAGGACTGGAGGTGGGAGGAGGGTAAGTGGGGGAGCAGGAGGAGAATGGGAGGAGGGGAGGAAGTGGAAATTTTGAATGGAAAAATAAAAAATACATTAGAAAAAAAGAAATAATGTGGGAAAAAATAAAAAACAATAATACAATTACTCTTTATTGCATTTAACCTGTGTCAGAAATTATTATCAGTGCTGTATATGCATTAGTTTGCCTTCCCAATAATCCCACAAGGTAGCAATGTGATACTGTCTTTATTTTATGGATGCCAAATTAAAGTCATAGAACAGTTAAATAATTTTCCCAAAACCATAAAACCAGGAAGCAGTTTAGCTTAGATCTCAGTCCAGATCTATAAAACTCAACATGTCCATACTTAAAACTCTGATACCATATTGGAAAGGGAGAGATGGACTTGCCAGAAACAGTCTGCCAGATTATAGTCCTCAAGGCTTCATCAAGGCTTCATTGGTAACAACTGTTGCGGGGGGCACTTGTTTGTTCCCAGCTGCTTAGTCCCAAAATAATCACACAGAAACTGTATTAATTAAATCACTGCTTGGCCCATTAGCTCTAGCTTCTTATTGGCTAACTCTTGCATATTAATTTAATCCATTTCTATTAATCTGTGTATCACCATGTGGCTGTGGCTTACTTGCTAATGTTCCAGCATCTATCTCCGGAGGGGCTACACGGCTTCTCCTTGACTCCGCCCTTCTTTCTCCCAGCATTCAGTCCAGTCCTCCCTTTCTAGCTCTGCTCTGCCCCACCCTGCTCTGCTATAGGCTCAAAACAGTTCTTTATTCATTAATGGTAATCACAGCACACAGAAGGAAATCCCACATCAAACAACCTCATAGGGAAAAGTATGTATAAACAGTCAGAATAGTTGGGGTTTTCTATCCCAGAATGTTCCTGGTCTGTGCCAACATGAAAGACAACGATATTCAATATAGAATACCTCTTCTTTTCAGACTGCAAATGTGTGCTTTCTGTGCACTCAGTTCACATACTTCTCTAAACAATTGTGTAGCAATTATTGCTTTTATTGCCACTTACAGTTGAAGAATCTGAAATATTAAGAAAGTCATGCATGTCTTACAAATGGTAACTGGTTCTATCTCAGCTCTCACTGTAAACCCTCAATCATTATATGAGCACTGTCCACAGCTAGGTAAGCTTGGCATGAAGATGTCTGTGCTAAATCCCTATGGAAAATATGGCTGGAAATTTTGGGAGATACAAAAAGATACCTTAAGTCCTCGCTATTCCTTTTCTTGTTCTAAATCAGGTATCACCCCAAGTTAGTAGTCTCTTTTTAGAGTACATCCCTTCATACCTACTTCCTTTCATCCAAGAATACCTTAATAACCAAGAATATTGATTCCACAGGGCAGAGGATAGCTGAGCAAATCCATATCCAATTATTCTCCTCTTTATTCACAGTTAACTAATAGCTAACTATTGAAAGGAGATTAAAAGAATTGACTTCCTGGTGACACTGAGCAATTAAGGTTTTAGCTCCCTTCACAAGTCTAATCACTGCCTAAGTGGAGATTAATAGAGATGGATCCCTTTTCTATCTAATTCCTATTTTGTAACCAACTACCCATTGCAGGCTTCTGACCTTACCAGGATGCTTTACTGGAAGCAATTTTAAATCCTGGCCCAGTCAGACAAACATTTACAGCCAATTAACCTGTTGCTAATGACAAAATAGCTAGGGGTCCAGAAATGGGAAAAAGTAGCATAAGGAAGCCTATATTTCAACACGTCAGCTGATCTACTTAACGCTTCTTAGAAGTCTTAGTTAGCAAAGAGATGGTACAAATATAGGTACAACTTCCTTACTTCCTCATCTGCATTTTTATCTTGCTTTCCATTCTTTTTTATTATTTCTTTTAACTTTGAGATTATAATATCATTATAAAAATTCTTCCTTCCCTAATCCCTCCTATATACCACTTGTTGCTCTCTTTCAAATTCATGGCCTCTTTCTTGAATGAATCCCTGCACCAAAGCTCAGGAATCATCGTGGAAGAGGAAGCAGAAAGACTGGAAGAGCTGAAGTAACTGTGATATTGTGTCTCCTAGTAATCTCAGAAGCTACACACAGGAATCCTCACCAACATGACTGCCTAAACATGAATGGAATAAGGACGATAGACACGCTAATGTGGATGGTAGAAGCTCATAAGGCCTCTGCATATTTTTTAATCTGGTGTTATTCAGCTCCAGCCTCTATTTTATTTTATGTATATGATTGTTTTGCCTATGTGTATGTCTATGAACCACTTGCATGCCTGGTGCCCATGGAGGACATAAGAGAATACCTGACCCCTGGAACAGGAGTTCCAGACAGTTGTGATCTACCACATAGATCCTAAGAACCAAACCCAGGTCCTCTGAAAGAGCAGCAAGTGAACTGTTGAACTATTAGAATAGTTCAACTAACAGTTGAACTATCTCTCCAGCTCAAGACTCTCTCTGTTTAACAGAGTACAGAGTCTATAGTATTGGGAAAGAAAGAGAGTTCAGAGGTTAAAAATGGTTTCCTCCAAGCTTGACAATCTGAGTTAGATCCCGGGGTCCCAAGTGGCAGGAGAGAACCGACTCCTATAGGCTGTTCTCTGACCTCCATATGTGTGTCATGACACACACATGCCATACACACAAAAACTTTGAAAAAATAAAATGACTTTTGAAAAATAAAATATCTTGGTGTAGAACAATTCTACATTCTGTCAATTATGTTTTAAGTAAACGTTGATTGGCCATTAGCCAGGCAGGATGTATAGGTGGGACAACCAGACAGGAAGTAGAAGTGGGGCAATAAGAACAGGAGAATTCTGGGAAGCAGGAAGCTCCCTCAGAAGTCCTATTGAGATACCGAAGAAGCAGGATGTGACCTGCCCCGCTGAAAAAGGCACTGAGCCATGTGCCTAACATAGATAAGAATAATGGGTTAATATACATTATAAGAGTTAATAAGAAGACTGAGATAATGGACCAATCAATTTATAATTAATATAGACCTCTGTGTAATTTCTTTGGGGGTTATGGGCTGTGGAGTTGGGGTAGAGAGGATCTTGTGGCCCTGCCCGCTGCCTGAGGAGCTATAGGCAGTTAATGGTTGCTGGGGTTGGAGGTTTTCTTCAGGAGAGTAGCTACTGGTAAGTCATCCATGTTCTTGCAATAACCCCTCACCCATGCTCCTGTAGGGAGCCCTAATTAAAGTCATTGGCTCATCAAAAATATAAGGCATCAAAGTAGCAGTGAGACTGGGAAAAGGAAAGGGATCAACAGGAAGGGGGATATGAGAGGGTAACCAGAGTTGAATGTAATGAAAGTACATTATATGCGCAATACATATATGAGCACATTAAAATAAAACCCACTAGTCGATGTAATCACAGCATGCTAATAATTTTTTAAATTGCATGTGTGGTGTGTGTGCGTGTGTGTGTGTGTGTGTGTGCCTGAAGGCCAGAAGTTTTAGGTTCTCTACTGAGTTGCAGGCAGTTGTGAGCTACCTGATATGGTATTGTTTGATGTTGGTCATAGGTGCCGCAGGAGAGAGAAGCTTACCAATATGCTAAGCCTTCATTCATTTTCCGAAGGAGCAGAGGGCTTCAGCTTTCTTGGAAAGGACTGATACCCAGCTAGCTCACTCAAGTTACTTTATTCAAACATATGCAAGGTTAATAGGGGCTGGGGCTGGGAAAGGTTCCAACTACCAAAGTCATCTTGCTCGCTGGCCGTGAGAGCAGACAGCCCACACAAATCTCAGTCCATTTTCTTGGCTAGTCACAATAAAAAGTAAGAACTCTTTGTCTGCTAGGAGTGTCTTACGACCAAGGTCAGTGCAGCGGCAAGTTCTCGCGTACACCAAGTGAGACTCTCCAGAGAGACAACATTTCTTTCAGATTTAAACAGTCTCAAAACAATTTCTCAGCCTCTATTAATTAACCCAAACATTGCAAAGGCTTTGCTGAAACATTTCACTCGAAGCCAGACACAAAGGCCTTAATTTCACTTAAAACCAGAAATAAAGGCTTTAGTTACGTATCAGTACAATATGGATGCTGGGACCTGAACTCAAGTCCAAGGCAAGAGCAATATGTATTCTTTTTGTTTGTTTGGGGTTTTTGTTGTTGTTGTTTTTTGAGACAGGGTTTCTCTGTGTAAGCCTAGAACTCACTCTGTAGAGTAGGCTAGCCTTGAACTCAGAGATCTGCCTATCTCTGCACCCCAAGTGTGCTGCCACGCCTGGCTGCAACATGGGCTCTTAACCACTGAACCACCTATTTAGTGCCTAATAAAAACATTGTAAGAGTAGCTTAAAGCAGTTTTATAATGTTTAGTTGTAAATGATGTAAAACATCTTGTGTGCTAGTTTGCTTCTCTATTATTGTGACAAAACACTGAGCAAACACAACAGGGTGGGGGTGACATCTCAACCTACACTTTGACTCACAGTCCATCACTCAAGGGAAGTCAGAGCAAGAACTCAAAGCACAAACCTGGAGACAGGAACCAAAACAGAAGCCATGGAAGGGTGCTGCTTACTGGCTTCTCCCTCATAACTTGTTCAGCCTGCTTTCATAAAGAACTCAGGACCACCCAGCCCAGAGGTAGCAGCATAGTGGGAAGTCCTCTTACACCAGTCTTTAATAAATAAAATGACTCCCCCAGACATGCCAAGAACCCAGTTTGATGAAGGCCATTTCTCTATTGCTGTTCTCTTTTCCCAGGTGACTCAAATTTGTGTCAAGTTGACAAAACTTGACTTGACACTACTCGTAACATTTTTGTGCAAAGAATTATTTGTTTGTTGAATGTGAACTTAAATCATCCAACCAAGATGAGTGTGAAAAGTGACCACAGGTTCAATAAAGTGAACTTAAGTCATTCAACCAAGATGAGTGTGAAAAGTGACCACAGGTTCAATAAAGTGAACACTAGTGTTCAAGAATAACAAACAATTAATATGAAAAATGGATAGGTAATAATTTGTGCATGTTTCTGTATATATTAATATACAGACTTCCTGGATAATGATTATAATACTAGAATTGATTAAATGCAGAGAGGGCCATTTTGAAATAATATTTCTTATATAACTTAATTCAAGTATTTAACAATTCAGACTGTTAAAAACTTGAGCACACACTTGAGTAAGCAGCATTTAGAGCCAGCCACTAATTTACAGGAACTACAAAAGACAAGAAAATATATTCAATGCTTTGATGACGTTTATAGCAAAAATCTGCATTGAAAAACTGATGGAAAACCCACCTATTTTCATTAGCAAATGAGCTGCAAAGAATAAAAATACTATGAGCATCTTGATCCAAACATTCAAACACAAAAACTATGACATAGAAAATTTTCACATGTTTCATTATATTAAAAAATATACTACTGGCCTGCATTGCTGGCTTGGCCAATACGGGTCCTTAACTGCTCGATCAACAAACCTCAGTGTTCACATCCAAGCAAATCAGGATATCAGGTGGCTCACAACTATAACTGCAACTTCAAGGGATCTAACACCGTTTTCTAGCCTCTAGCCCCTATGAGCACCATCTACACACATGTGCCCTTCTCTCTGTCTCCGTCTCTCTCTGCCTGCTTGCCCCCACCCTCTCTCTCTCTCTCTCTCTCTCTCTCTCTCTCTCTCTCTCTCTCACACACACACACACACACACACACACACACACACACACACATACATACACATAAATAAAACAAATCTTTAAAAAGGAAGTCCAAGATTTAAAAGAGAAAAGATATGCTAGTACTTTGCACATAAGAATGTGGTACCCTTGCTTGCTAGGAAGGTTCTGTGAATACAGGCACTTGCTAGGCAAGCCTGATGATTCCATTTCAGATCCTTACTACCCATGTGACTTCACCTACATCTGGAACCCCAGTACTATGGTAGGCAGAGACAGGAGAATCCTGGGACCTTCCTAGCTGGAAATGAGAAGCTTCAAATTCAGTGAGAAGCTCATTCTGAAGGAAATAAGACCACAAGTAAAAGGAAGCATACAGCATCCCCCTCTGGCCTCAGTGTGTTCCCAGGAACACACATGTATACATGCGTGAGTATACCACAGAAATTCACAGGGAATGTGGTACTGTTTTAGCATTCTTCATGAGATGTAGAATCATATTTATTTATAAGTATAAAATTATTGACAACATTTTAGATTGCCTCAAAATAATACAGAAATTTATCTCTTCTCACTGCTGCTATTGGTGATGCCAAATATAAAAGAATCTTAATAAATGGAGATATATGCCAGTTCATGAATGGAAAAAAATCAAACTGTTATTTTACCACTTCTTTTCAAATTAATCTATGCTTTCAACACAATTCCAATCAAAATCCCAGCAGGCTATGTGGTGGAAATTGGCAAGATTATGTAAAATATGTTCATGAAAAAGTGAAACAGATGCAAAAGGTTTCTTGAAAACCTTTTGAAAATTGATTTTTCAAAAACCAATTTTGAAAATTGAAAGAGAAGTGGGATGGAAAGATGGCTCAGTGGTTAAGAGCACTGGCTGCTCTTCCAGAGGTCGTGAGTTCAATTCCCAGCAACCACATGGTGGCTCACAACCATCTGTAATGAGTTCTGGTGCCCTCTCTGGCATGTGGGCAGAATGTATTATACATAATAAATAAATAAATCTTTAAAAAAATTGAAAGAGAAGCATGAGGTTGGAGGATGGTATATGAGTTCAGATTTTTTATAAAAACAACAGCAGGTAATAGAGGTGTTAGACTAGATACATAGATCAGTGGAACACAAAGGAATTTGGAAAGAAAATCACATGTATGTGATGAGCTTCTTGACAGTTTTCTTGCATGCCTTGGAGTTTAACACAATACCTTGCATATGTAGACAAGTACTGCCTATGTTTGACTTCTTTTTTTTTTTTTTTTTTTTTGGTTTTTCGAGACAGGGTTTCTCTGTCGCTTTGGAGCCTGTCCTGGAACTAGCTCTTGTAGACCAGGCTGGCCTCGAACTCACAAAGATCCTCCTGCCTCTGCCTCCCGAGTGCTGGGATTAAAGGTGTGCGCCACTACTTCCCGGCATACGTTTGACTTTTTGTTGTTTTGTTTTGCTAACTTTAGTGGCAGAGTTTTGCTAAGTAAGCCTCTGTAGTAAGTAGGATTATAGGTGTATACCATGACATGCCTCTATTGAGTTTTTAATAAAGTACAGAGACAATAGTACAGTGAAGAAAGTATAGTATATTCTTTTAATAAATAAATAATGTTGATACATTCATAGTTACACAAAAATAAATAAATAAATAAATAATGTTGGAACATTTAGACACCCATATGTCTAAGACAAAATGTCTAAGAGCAATTGAAGAAGCACTCATCATCAAGTCGTGTCCTACACACACACACATGCAACACGCACATGTGCAAGTACATGCATGCATGTACATGTGTGCACATGCATGTACATGAATGTACATGTGTGTGCACACATACACAAATGAAATAAAAGAAAAACAGGAGCCTGCATGGGGCTCTGCATATGTCACATGGGACTGGCCTAGGTCTTCTACACATATGTGACAGTTATGTAGCTTGGTCCTCTTGTGGGACTCCTAACAGTGGGAACATGTTCTGTCTGTGACTCTTTTACTGGCTTTTGGGATCCTACTCCTCATATTGGGTCACCTTCCCAGCCTTAATACATGGGGAGGTGCTTAGTCCTACTGCAATTTGATATGCCATGTTTTCTTGCTTCTCAAGGGAGACCTGTCCTTTCCTGAACAGAAACAGAGAAAGAGTAGATTGGGGAATGGGAACAGAGCGGGGATTAGGGGAAGGGACAGGAAGAAGAGGAGAGAAGAGAAACTGCAGCTGGGATGTAAAATAAATTTTCAAAAGAAAGAAAAAAATAGTGGCTAAGGAGACTTAACCAAATTTTCAAATTTTACCTTAGGAAAGGCACTGATTAAAAGAATCAAACCTTTCCCTCAGGGCTCAGGGAATTAAGTGAAGAGGTGTCAGAATGATTGTTAAGAGCCAGAGGTGGTGGATGACCCCCAAGGAAGCAGCATCATCCAGACACAAGACTGGTGCACATGTGAACTCACAGTGTGGCAGCACACACCAGACCTGTACAAGATCAAACCCAACAAACTCCCAGCATGGGGGAGGTGAAGCAGGCACAAAGGCCAACCACCAGCCAAGAAGTTATTTGCAATTGATAGCTGCTAGGAGAGGAAAAATCAGTTTTCTTTAATGGAGTGACAGTGGATATGTCAACCACAGCTCAGGGCAGGCCCCACACCCAGGAGTAGTCGACCAGCGCAGCTCAGACTACAGGATTTTTACAGGAATTTCATTCTGACTTTACATTTAAAGGCCTAAAAAGAACAGAAAGTTTAAGATATTTTGACATTATAAACCATTATTAGTATTTTTTTTTTTTTTGGTTTTTCGAGACAGGGTTTCTCTGTAGCTTTGGAGCCTGTCCTGGGCCTCTGCCTCCTGAGTGATGGGATTAAAGGCGTGCGCCACCACCACCCAGCTCCATTATTAACAATATTTTAAGACCACTCCCTTTAAGGAGAGAAGTTACTTGGGAAACTGACAGACGCTGTCAATCTAAGAAGGGAAAAATCAGAGTATGTTGATCTTCTGTCCTTTGTAAATTAGAGAATTAACAGAATCCCTCAGACATAACACAAGAACCTACAGGGTGCTCTGTCGTAAGCACAAACTCTTAGTAAATAAGAGCAATTGTCTTTTAATGGCAACTACATACCAGATACGGAAAACTAGAAATGAGATTACATGAAACAGAGACGTTCCTTGGGTGCTGGTGGCTCCTACACACGCTCCATTTCCAGAATGAGCAAGCCAATGTATAAGTTGTTTAGCCCAGGCCAGTTGCTGGGGGTAAGAGTGGTACCATGTACATTAAATAGGAGTAGCTGAATGTCACGAAGGCAAAGAGAGAAACCTGATGTTACAGGAGACTTACCACACAACTGGGTGGTCACCCATTCAAACCGTGGCTTGCAGATCATGTACAGATAGTATAGGACCCACAGAAGACTTAGCTACTGCTACCTAGAAGAGGTCTGGGCCTCAAAGGAATGGAATTGTCTTTTAGCATGAAGGTGGTAAAGGCTGGGAATGTTTTTTTGTTTTTTGTTTTTTTTTTTTTTAAGGAATAAAGAGAGAAGAAGCAAGAGGTACACTGATCAAAAAATAATGCGGGGTAGAATGGAGTTCAACCTGCCTCCTCTTTTATAACACCAGGCTGTGTTTACCAAAATCCACAAGAGTCAGGGATAAACTATGTACCCCACACTCGGGCTAAAATCAATCATGATATGAATCCAAGAGAATTGTGAGAATTACTTGTCTGGCAGAGGAGGAGTATATTAAAGTCATTTATCAGGCAGTACCACGGCTAGTAAGGGCTAATTAGCTGAATCTGTTTTCTGGCTTTGTGAGCAAAGCTTTCCTGGGTTCATGCTCTGGCAGGAAGTAGAAGAAACAGGCCCTAGAAATTCAGAAATGCTGCAGCTAGGACCTAGAAGAGAGAATCCTGCACAGGAGGCAAAAGACAAGCACTAAACGGCAATGATGGCAGAGGGACTAGTCAAAATTAGAACCATATATTCAGACTTATTATCAACAAATGTGTCTCGATCTGGACTTCTAAATCTTTTCAAATCACAGTCCCTAAGACAATTTAATGAAACTTGTGGGTTTCTTTAAAGAATATTCTAAACCACTCACAGTGGCTCACTCTTGCTCTTTGACTTTCAAACACTCTGGGGCAATAAGATCTCAAATTCCAAACTAGCCTTAGCTATATATAGGAAGACTCTGTCAAAAAGGCAAACAAAAGAGAAAAAAAGCATTTTGAGTATCTGTAATATATGGGTTGTGGTGTATGCACATATATGTTTAGGGGTGTGAATGCCCTACATCTTATAGATGCCAGAGGATGAAGTTGGTTGTTATGGAGGTTTGAATAAAAAAAAAATGTCAGTCTGTCTGTAGTGGTAAACACCTTTGATCCCACCATTTGGAAGGCAGAGGTAGGAGGATCTCTGCAAGTTTGAGGCCAGCCTAGTCTATGTAATGAGATCCAGGACAGCCAGGACTACATATAGAGACCCTGTCCCAAAAATAAATAGATAGATGATAGATAGATAGATAGAAAGAAAGAAAGGAAGGAAGAAAGAAAGAAAGAAAGAAAGAAAGAAAGAAAGAAAGAAAGAAAGAAAGAAAGAAAATTTAAAAATAAAAATAAGGCCAGGCAGTGCTGGTACATGCCTTTAATCCCAGCCCTTGGGAGGCAGAGGCAGATGGATCTCTGTGAGTTCTAGGCTAGCTTTGGCTACAAGAGCTAGTTCCAGGACAGGTTCCAAAGCAACACAGAGAAACCATGTCTCAAAAAACTAAATAAATAAACAAACAAATAAATGAGTAAATAAATAAAATGTCCCCCACTAGGTTCAGATATTTGAACTCTTGGTCCTTGGTTAGTGATGCCATGTGTGGAAGCTATGAACTTTTGGAAGGGAAGCCTTGCTGGAGGAAGTACATCACTGGTGATGGGTTCTGAGGTTGTAGCCTCATGCTACATCCAACTTACTCTCTCTGCTTTCTGCATGTGGGTGAACATGTGATCCTCAGGTTCCTGCTCCTTCCATCATGCCTCATCTTCTATTACAGACTCTTCCCCCTCGAACTATAAACCAAAATAAGCTCTCTCTTCCTTATGTTGCCTTTGGTTATGGTGATTTATCATATAACTATGGTTATGGTGATTTATGATATAACTATTACTGGTGTCCTCCTCTATCATCTTCTGCTTTATTCTTTTGAGACAGGGTGCTCTCTCACTGGATCTGGAGCTAGGCTGGTGGACAGCAAATCACAGTGATCCTCCTGTCTCTGTTCACCACAGAATTAGAGTACCAGGCATGTGCGTGACCACATTCAGCTTCTAACATGGGCACTAGGGATTTGAATTCAGACCCTTGTAGTAGGAAGCCGCTAGTTTGTTCCTGGCTGCTCAACCCCGAAATAATCACACAGAAACTAGATTAATTAAATCACTACTTGGTCTATAGCTCTAACTTCTTATTGGCTAGCTTTTACATCTTAATTTAACCCATTTCTATTATTTTATATTTTACCATGAGAATTGTGGCCTACTGGCAAGTTTTCGACATATCTGTCTCTGACAGCGGCTTCACGGCTTCTCTTGACTCCACCTCCTTTCTCCCAGCATTCAGTTTAGTTTTCCCTGCCTAGCTCTATTCTACCCTATCACAAGCCTAAGACAGTTTCTTTATTAACCTATGGTATTCATAGCATACAGAGAGGAATCCCACATCAGACCCTCATTTTTTTTCTTTTTTGGTTTTGGTTCTCTGTGTAACAGCCCTAGCTATCCTGGAACTAGCTCTTGTAGACCAGGCTGGCCTCGAACTCACAGAGATCCACCTGCCTCTGCCTCCCAAGTGCTGGGATTAAAGGCGTGCGCCACCAACACCTAGCACAGACCTTCATTCCTATGCAGCAACTGTTCTTACCCATCTTTCCAGCCCCAAGAAAAGAAAAATATTTTGAATGCACAAAAGAAAGCATGAAGGACGTCAAAAGAAAACAGTATTTCTATAGAAGTATAAAGCAGTTTTACATGTTATATAGTAACAGGTGTTTCCTCATTAACGCTGTAAGTAGCAGTGTCTATTGGTGACGCTCATAACGGCCGTGATTTGAAAACAATGATAAGAGGCATGTAGTTCAGTGGAAGAATACTTGCCTGGCGTGCATGAGGCCCTAGATTCTATCCCCAGCAATAATAACAAAGAAAAACATTACTGATGATCATAGAAGCTATTTAGAACCTTTTACATTCACCCTAGAGCAGTGGTTTCTCAACCTTCCTAGTGTTGCGACCTTTTAATACAGCTCTTCCTGTTGTGCTGACCCTCAACCATGAAATTATTTTGTTGCTACTTCATAACTGTAATTTTGCTACTGTTATGAATCATATAATATAAATATCTGATATGCAGGATAACTGAGACACCACCCCTGTGAAAAGGTTGTTCAATGTCCAAAAAGATTGCAACCCACAAGTTAAAAACCACTACTCTGTAACCTCTGCAATTTGACTGATTAAACATGTTACTGTCATCCATTGTTCATGTTAATTATAGAAGAAAATATTAAACATTAGAGGGTAAGGAAAATATAGTTGTTTGTTTCCATATAAGATTATAAAAACTGTGATACTTTGGATATGAAATATCAATCCAAAAGCCTCATGTGTTGAAAGCTTGCTCGGCAGTTGGTACATATAGTCATTGAAAAGTGATTGACTCCCTCTATCAAGATATCTCTTTCATTGCTCTCCCTCTCCATCCCTCCCCCAACTGAGCCATCTCAAACCCTCATGTTCTCATCCCCCATCCACTCCCTTCTTTCCCCCCACCCACTCCCAGTTTACCCAGGAGAGCTTAACTATTTTCCTTCCTGGAGCTTGGAGCCATTATGGGGTTAGGGAGAAACCCAGTGCTAGGGAAATTCCCAGGAATCCACAGGATGACCCCGGCTAAGCCTCCTAGCAATAGTAGAGAGGGTGCCTACATCCAGTAACTGATGGAAGCAGATGCAGTAATCCACTGCCAAGCCCTGGGCTGAGCTCCTGGAGTTCAGTTGAAGACAGGGAGGAGGGATCATCTGAGGGGGGGGGGGGGTCAAGATCATGATTGGAAAAACCAGAGACAGCTGACCCGAGCTAGTGGGAGCTCACAGACTCTGAACTGACAGCTAGGGAACCTTCATAGTACCAAACTAGGCCCTCTGAATGTGGGTGACAGTTATGGGACTTGATCTGTTGGGGGTCTGGCAGTGGGACCAGGACTTATCCCAGAAGCATGAACTGGCTTTTTGGAGCCCATTCCCTGTAGTGAGATACCTTGCTCGGCCTTGATACAGTGGGGAGGGGCTGGTCCTGCCTCAACTTGGTAGGCCAGTTTTTGTTGACTTTGTTGACTCCCCAAGGGAGGCCTTACCCCCTCTGAGAAGTGAATGGGGGATATGCAGGAGAAGGGGAGGGAGGGGGAACTGGGGTTGGTATGTAAAATGAAAAAAAAAATAAAAGAAAAGTGATTGGAACTGTGGCCCAGATGTAAAATAAATGAAAAAAAATAATTAATAAAAAAAGAAAAAGAAAAATGATTGAGAGCCAGATATGGTGCCATATGCCTGAGCCAGCACTCAGGAGGTGGAAAATGAAAGATCTCAATTTTGGACCAAGCTGGCTACATATGAAGACCCTGTCTTGATAAAGGAAGGAAAAACAGAAGAAAGGAGGGAGGAAGGGAGGGAGGGAGGAAAAAAGCTGATTTGAAATTGACGGCTCTGGTCTAAATTGTGAGTTCATTCCTTAGTGGATTTAGTGTGTATAGTGGTATTATTGGGAGGTGGCAGAAAAATAGGAAATGGACCTAACTGGAAAACCTAAGTCACTGGGGACATGCCCTGGAAAGGGACATGTGCTCCCTTTTGTGTATGGTGCTGGGGACTGAACTTAAAGACTATATGCATGTTAGCCTGTGCACTACCGCTGAACTATGGACCACTTACTATAACAAAATTCTATAAAGGTGACTTCTAAAATTTTTAAAAAAAATGTATTTCTCATGTGTCTGGATTCTTGATAGTACAAGATCAAAGCAGGAGATTTTGTATCTGGGGAAGGTTCATTTTCTGTACTAGATGGTGGCTTCTGCCTGGATCCTCATACTATAAGAAGGAGTCTAGCACTCGGGGGTCTCTTTTATTAGAGCACTATCCATCCCCCAAAAGCCTCACTTCCTAATACTATCATACTAGTGATAAAGTTTCAACATAACAATTGTGAGAAATAGGGAACAAATATTCAGACCATGACACCCATAATGCACTTGTTGGTCTGAATTCCATTCACTTAAAGGAAGTAGGAGACACATGAATTAAATAATAATAGCTATATGCTGAATACCATTAAAACTGGCTCATGTATTATTTGCTTTCTGTATTTTTTGGTATATTTGAGATTTTTCATATCAAAGGGACTTAGGAGTAATAAAGAAAATGCCATTCGAACTTCAGAATTCCTCAAATCTATTGAACACTTATTGTTGCCTCTGGCACAATATGTTATATGTTATATATATATATATAACAATATAATATATATAATAATATAACATATAACAGTATGTTGTAGCAAGGTTTTAATCAGTGTAGAATACATACCAAACAAGAGAAATAGTAAGGAGTCAGGTCCAGTTTACAAGGAAAGGAAGAAGATGGTAGGAGGAGGCCAAGAAGCCAAGCAGAAAGCTCTGAGGCTGGGTGCTTGGCCAGGTGTTAAGTTCTCAAAAGAGAGGAATTAGACAACTAAACCGGCCTGCTACCATAGGGAGGGGCAGTGGAGGAGTTAGTATATGGGAGCAACCTGAATATAAGTGGTGATGGAGAAATGGGGGAAATTGCTGAAGTAGCCACCAGTGACAGCTTTTTCTAGGCTCCTCCATAACTATGTCCAGCCCTGCATGCAAGGATCTGTCCAGTGGTTGTTTTCCACTAAAAAAATGCATTCAGGAATATATCATTTCGACAAGTAGAAGCAAACAGAGTCCATATCCACACTTTGTGTCTGAGACATGAATTTTAAGGTTCATTATCAGTCTCAAAAGAAAAAATCAATCTGTATGTTTACTTTCTAGAGTTGGGCTTTAAAAGGAATATAGTAGAACTTGGAGCTAATGTAAATCAAATGTCAGAGAGCTGAAATTAACCTTTGTTTATATTTCATTTCCTCTAACATTTGCCTGATTTGGAAAATAGCAACTAGGTTTTAATAACACTGTAAGAGCACAAATTCCCAGGATATGACCCTTTAAACAAATTTTCTTCCAAAGCCCATTCCAGTAATAAGTTGGTAATTGTTGCTCTCACAGGACAGCCCTGGCTGGCACCTTCTAGTAGTGGGCTGCAGGCCTCTGCTGGAAGCCAGATGCCCACAGGCCAAGCTCCTTACTCAGTCAAGAAAAGAAACACTGTCCAGGCTTGGTCTCATCAGGAAAGCCTTTGGCAGACAAAAAGAACTTTGTCCCAAAGTCTTTCTCCTACATTAGCTACTAGCTGTGATAGCATCTGAACTTCCTGTGACTCTGCTGACCAGAACACTGTGACTAGTGCTTCTCATTCAACTGGCAAGTATTTATTCCTTTCCCTCCAGGAGTCCCAGTTACATCTGCCAGAACAATTCAGTAGTGAGTTGCCCAGCCCCCATCCACAATGACACAACTCAGGGAGGATAACAGTATCTCTAAAAATGGTAAAATCTTAGAAACTTTTCTAAAAATTAACTAGAATTCAAAGGAAACATAGGTTTTTTTTTTCCTTTAAAAATACCTTAGGCAGAGAAGATGGCCCAGTGATAATGGCATCTCCAACCAAGTCTGAAGTCCTGGGTTCAAACAAGAGAACTAACACCCAGAAGTTGTCCTCTAACCTCTACACAAGCGCCATGTCACATGTACATGCGCACACACACATGCGCGCGCGTGCACACACACACACACACACACACACACTAAATGTTTACAATGTTTGGTTTAAAATTTTATTAAAACAAAATTTTAAAACCTTCTTAATATCTAAAGTTAGCAGCAAGAAAAGCTGTATTTACTGTTCTGATGCTTTCAATCTTTTATTTATTTACAATCAGATTTGCCTAACCAAAGCTGGTTAAAAACACAGGCTCAGCTGGACACGATGACATGTGACTTTAATTTAACCTCAGCACTTGGGAGGCAAAGGCAGGAGGATCCCTGTGAGTTTGAGGCAAGCCTTGTCTACATAGTGAGTTCTAGGACAGGACAGCCAGGGCTATGTAGAGAGTCTCTTGTCTAAAAAAATAGATAAATAAAAAAATAAAGACACAGGCAGGAGGATTGTGATCTCAAAGCCACTTGAGAGAGACTTTTGCCTGGAAAGAAAGAGAGAGAGAGAGAGAGAGAGAGAGAGAGAGAGAGAGAAAGGAAGAAAGGAAGGAAGGAAGGAAGGGGAGGGAAGATTGTGGTTCGTGGGGAGAACACAGGTTCTGGAAATAGCCAGTCTTAATTAAAGAGATCCCTTACTCACACTTGCTAGTTGTATGGTTTTAAACATTAGCCCCTCTGAGACTCACTTTCATGATCAGTAAATAAAGGATGACCAAACCTAGCTATCATGTGTTACCATAAAAATTAAATGAGAAGTTTTTATGTAACTCCTCCCCTAACCCTTAGTAACATGGGGTCACCTTTCTACTATCCAGTCCAATCCGAACAGCCTCCTTCAAGAGCTATGAATCTGGGGAGGCTCTGGGTGTCTCCAAGAAAACCCCTAGTTGTGAATATAGGGAGTCCTTGAACACTCTAGGGCCATATGAACATTTACTTCATTTTACTCCCCCTCCCAAATAAAAAACAGGAGACCAGAGAAGGGCCACCTGAAAAGCAGTAAAAGGCTAAAGGCCACAGGCAAAGGAAAATTTCTTTACTCCAACTAGAAGAGATGAGGCAGGCCAGGCATCTGAGGTACCAATAAATCAGTACCCACCGTAATCTTAGCTTGACGAAGAGCCCCCAAGAAACTTGGAAGAAGAAAAAGGAAGGAAGTGAATGCAGGAAAAGAAGAAAGGTAAATGGAGAAAGGAAGAGGAAAGGAGTAATAAAGAGGGCTAAGAAAAAGAGAAATAATCTATCTCCCTAGAAACCTCCTGTAAACTGTTTGGATCCATGCCAAATTCTTATGCTCAAACATAATCCTCAGTGTAATGGTATTTACAAGTGGGAGTCTTCAGAAGCTGGTCAGGTCATGAACAATGAATAAAATTTGTGTCCTTACAAAAGAGGCTCTAGAGGTTTCCTTCTCTTCTTCCTGCCTGTGAGATCATAGCAAGATGTTAGCTCTCTGCAGACCCTAACCCTGATAATGACTTTATCTTGGAATTGCCGGCCTTCAGAACTGTGAGCAATAAATTTCTGCTGTTTATACACAACTCAATCTATGGTATTTTGCTATAGTGACCTGGGTAGATTATGACAGAATTCTTCAAATTCAGGCTTATCATTCACCAGACTCCAGAAAAAAGTTAAAGATGTATTCCCACACAACAACTAAGAGAAGATGGGCTGGCAGTATTAGACAGGGGACTAGGAACAAAACGACACCACCCACCCCTTCCCAAGAGTGTAGAAACTACCTCTGCCAGTAATGCCCAGAAACATCAAAGACAAGACAGACGCCTGGGCCACAGACTTGTCCCCTTCCTCAGGCCAGAGACTAGGACCCACGCCAAGAGCCGGGGGAAAAATAAGGAGCTGGGTTGCAAGCATCAGATGATTGATAGGCTGCAAAATGTAGACTATCACTGCAGAGTCACTGGCCAGACAGATCAGGGGCTTTGGTGGGGGGTGGAGGGAGTCATGGTAGTCATGTTGATGGGGTGGTGGTGATGGTTGTGGTGCTGGTGGTGATGCTAGTGATGGTTGTGGTGCTGGTAGTGCTGGTGGTGGTGCTGGTGGTGCTGGTGGTTTCTCTTTCCAAAAAATAAAAGGAACTGGCTCTTGCACCCTCACAGAAACACAGCGACATTCTCCTTCCTGAGGACTTTCCCATTGTCCATTGGGCCTGTTCTCCTTAAGCACAGTTTAAAAAGAGTCTCTTGCAATTCCCATGGTGAAGTTACTGAAGCTTACGGTTTCCCATGTGAGTCCAGGCATGCAATGTGCTCCTCTCTGTGTCCCCACTTTCACCCCTGGCTCTATGCCTCTAGGTATATAGACAGATTGATGGATATATTCTAACTGTTAAAAAGCATCCCATCTGGCTTCCCTATAATAACTAGAAAGGAATGTAATGGCAATCCCTCTAAAAGAGAAAGAGAATTAAATGCGATAGTTTGTGTGGTCATTAGCAAAATCCTAGTACAGAATGTGTTCCAGAAGTCTTAAGGGTTTTTGTTTTTGTTTTTGTTTTTTTGTCTTTTGGTTTTGAGTCAGGGTCTCATATAGCCTTCTGGCCTCCCTGTCTCAACCACACTAGGATTGAGATTATGGGCATGAGCTACCATGTCTACTTTAGCCATACCAATTCCAGAGATTAAACTCAGGGCTTTGTTCTTTTGTTTTTTATTTTGGTTTTGGTTTTTCAAGACTCATTTTCTCTGTGTAACAGCCATAGGTGTCCTGGAACTAGGCTCTTGTAGACCAGGCAGGCCTCGAACTCACAGAGATCTTCCTGCCTCTGCCTCCCAAGTGCTGGAGTTAAAGACATGTGCCACCACCGCCCGGCTTAAACTCAGGGCTTTATATATGCTAGGCAAGCATTCTACCAATTGGGCTATAGTCTCAAACCCATGTTATTGTTCCTTTTAAAGATTTGTACAGTGCTATTTTACTCATCCACTCATTTATTCATGCAAAAATATTTTAGTGCCTATTTTATTATGCACATAAAACCATGAGATACTTGGAACAGGGGAGGGGGGAGAAGTAGAAAGCAGGACACAAAAGCACCTGTAAGTACGCTCTAGCCTTCAGAATCTTACACCATGGGTACAAAATGTACATGTGGGTGAGGCTGTTAGAAATCCTGGCAAGGCATGAAATGTCCAAACGAATGAACCAGAATAAAAGAGTATGCCTGTTATAGTCAAAGCCAAACATGGCCACGTGCAACTTCTTTTGATCTCTGAAGGGAAGCCAAGATTTGTGAGAGCAAGGGACATTGCACACTGTGGCAGTAGCAGAAGCACAGACCTAAAATTCCAAAGGAATGCCATATCTTCAAAGACAGTGAGAGGCCAACTAGCAGGAGACCACAGGAAATGGCAGTGGCAAAGGCAGCCAAAGATATTCGAGCTCTATCACCATTTGTGACTGACAGGAACACAGAATACAGAGCTCAGCTTCTGATGTCTGGGGCCGGAAAGAGCATGGTGTCTGTGGAGAAGAGGGGCTGGTTGTAAGGAATAATAGAACACGAGAATCACCAGCACAGGGGAATAGGAAACAACAATAAACAACAGTAGGTAAAGAAAAAACATTACCGATTACAAAGTTTAGCCCAGAGTAATGATATATACCTATAATCCTGGCTGAGACAGAATTGCCAAAGGCCAGTAGTTCAAAGACAGCCAGAGCTATATTGCAAGATCCCATCTCAAAAAAGTAATAACATCCTACCTAGAACATTCTCTATAAGTTTATTTCTTAAATTAACTTTTGTCTGCAGCCTTGTTTTTCTATTTATCTAGTTCACTTCAAACCTAAGAACAACAGAATTTTTTTAACTGAACTTAAAATTCAGTTCATATGATTTCAATCCTTCTTGCCAAGATGAAGCAGTAAATATTAGATTTACTAAATACATGCAAGCTGGTTTCAGACACTGAGCAGCAAACCCTGGAGGAGTGTAAACCCATGCTTTGGGAAACAAAGTGAGCCTTCCAATTGCTCAAGGTTACTGCCCTGAAGCAATGTCCAGTAGGCAGCACTTGGGGAAGGAGCCAAGTGGTTTTGTTGAGTTGAACAGACAGAAACTGTTGATCAGGGACGCCAAGGTAGCTATTATTTGTGGGACAGAGTAGCAGAAAAGGGAGCTCTACGCAGAGGAAGGGACCCAGAGGGCTGCAGAGGAGGGTCCTCTAAGTCTTTGCTAATCTCATTAGTTCACTTCTGCGAGGAGAAAATCTAGATTTGCAGAAGAGATACCAAGGGGCTGAGATATGGCTTAGTAGGGAAAACACTTGCTTCGTAAGCACGAGGACCTGAATTGGGATAACCAGCCTCCACTTGAAAGTTGAGTGAAGTGGCACGGACGTCAGTATCCTCAGCACTGGAGCATCGGGGACAGAGATAAGCAAATCCTGGAGGCCTGTTGGCCAGCCAGTCTTGCCAAAGCAATAAGTTCCATGTTCAATGAGAGATCCTGCCCTTAAAAATAAGGTGGAAAAGACTGGAGAGATGGCACAGTAGTTAAGAGCACTTGCCACTTCTGCAGAAGACCTGAGTTTAGTTCCCAGCACCCACATTGGGCAGCTCAAAACTACCTGTAACTCCAATGCCAGAGAATCTGGTGCCCTGTGACCTCCCACATGCACGTGGTACACACAAATTCTCACAGTCACAAATAAGTACACATGAATTAAATTAAAGAAATAAACCCTTCTGGAGGCATCACAATCCCTGACTTCAAACTCTACTACAGAGCTACAGTACTGAAAACAGCCTGGTACTGGCATAAGAACAGACAGGAGGACCAGTGGAACCGAATAGAAGACCTGGATATCAAACCACACATCTTCGAACACCTGATATTTGATAAAGAAGCAAAAAATATCAAATGGAAAAATGAAAGCATATTCAGCAAGAGGTGCTGGCATAACTGGATATCAACATGTAGAAAAATGAAAACAGACCCATATCTGTCACCATGTACAAAACTCAAATCCAAATGGATCAAAGACCTCAACATAAAGCCAGCCACACTGAACCTTA
>PVIU01026926.1:0-21248 GCA_004026605.1 Ondatra zibethicus | reverse complement strand
ATGTGAAACACCTTAAGGAGTATAGGTATTAGCTCTTCTTGGAAGTTCTGGTAGAATTCTGCATTAAAACCATCTGGTCCTGGGCTTTTTTTGGTTGGGAGGTTTTTGATGACAGCTTCTATTTCCTCACGACTTATAGGTCTATTTAAATTGTTCACCTGGACTTGATTTAATTTCGGTATGTGGTATTTATCTAAAACCCTGTCCTTTTGTAAATGTATCAAGTAATGTGGGAGTTGATGGAAGATGGTAGCATAGCCTAAGTGAAAGTATGTTACTTGGTACAAATAAATACAAGGATTTATGTATTTTAACAGAAAATATTGGTTCTAAAGCCATAGAAATAAAAAAAAGAGTGAAAAAGGGTGATTTGGGTATCATCGCAATGTGCTACACATAGTTACAATCATTAAGGTGTATATATAATTTTCAATTGTTTCACATATATCAACACTTTTAACTTAAAGTTGTCTATTGAAGAAACTGCATATTTATAAGAAGATGAAATGGAGCAATAAGAGTTAACTGGTTTTCAGGTTAGTAAGTGGTTCAGATTCAACACAAGGTATCCTTAACCTTTCCTGGATGGATATCAGCTACAGGATCATCCCACTTTCTACAAATGGTAAAAACCTCTTTCTGATATCATTGATTGTAGATTACATATTAAATTACATATTACATATTAAATCTAGAGGTCTTATTTGGGGAACCTCCATTCTGTTCTCAATCTAGTTGTACTAAGACAGCATTACTACTAACACGTTTTAGAGTACTTGTCTCTCCTCAACAGAGTATTTTTCGTAATTTTCATTCTCACTGAGATGAGAGTCTTTTGCATCACAGTTTAATACAAAACTGCTTTTCAACCTCCCTTGAAGATGAGTTGTTTTCTGATCAAAGAAAAGTAATTAATCATTAGTATTGAATGGTTTTAAATAGCTCTTTTTTGAGTTTTTTTTTTCAAGACAGGGTTTTTCTGTACCTTTGGAACCTGTCCTGAAACTAGCTCTTGTAGACCTGGCTGGCCTCAAACTCAAAGATCTGCCTGCCTCCACCTCCCAAGTGATGGGATTAAAGGTGTGCGTGAACACCATCTGGCTCATAATTTGCTCTTAAAATGGAAACAGCATACTACTTCAATAATAAGACAACCCATAGTTTTGATGTTTACTAATCCTCAATTCTTGATTTTTTTTCTAGTTTTGCCTTTATATTTGGTAGAAGAAAAAGAAGCAACTGCAGAATGAGAAACCATACAGAAACCACAGAGTTTATTCTTCTGGGGTTATCAGATGACCCTAAGATCCAGGTCGTGATCTTCATCTTTCTCTTCATCACCTACACACTTAGCATCACAGGGAACTTGACCATCATCACGCTCACCCTGCTGGATTCCCAGCTCCAGACTCCCATGTATTTCTTCCTCAGAAATTTCTCTATATTGGAAGTGTCATTCATAACAGTCACTATACCCAAGTTCTTGGGCACCATAATCTCAGGGGATAAAACCATTTCCTTCAACAACTGCATGGCTCAGTTATTTTTCTTCATCCTTCTGGGAATCACTGAATTTTACCTTCTGGCAGCCATGTCCTATGACCGTTACGTGGCCATCTGCAAGCCCCTGCACTACATGACCATCATGAGTCAGAAAGTCTGCACAGTGCTTGTCTTTGTCTGCTGGCTGGTCTCTTTCCTAATCATCTTTCCTGCACTCATGTTGGTCATACAACTTGATTACTGTGGGTCCAATATCATTGATCACTATACCTGTGATTATTTCCCTCTGCTGCAACTTTCCTGTTCAGATACAAAATTCCTGGAGAAGATGGGATTTTCCTGTGCTGTCTTTACCCTAATGTTCACTTTGACGTTAATATTTCTGTCCTACACGTATATCATCAGAACCATTGTGAAGATTCCTTCTGCTAGTCAGAGGACCAAGGCCTTTTCCACATGTTCTTCCCACATGATTGTCATCTCCATCTCTTATGGAAGCTGCATGTTTATGTACATTAAGCCCTCAGCATCAGACAGAGCATCTTTGACCAAGGGAGTTGCCGTGTTAAATACCTCAGTAGCCCCCATGCTAAACCCCTTCATTTATAGCCTGAGGAATCAGCAAGTCAAGCAAGCCTTTATGAACATGGCAAAGAAGATAGTGTTTTTCACAAGTACATGAAATGATGTGGCCTGTAAGTGAGGGGCACATTGAAGGCCAATTCAAATAATAAAATAAAAGGTGTCAGTGGTCTGCTTATATCAATATGACCCTCAGTCCTTGTTTATTCTTTTTTTCTAATAGTTTATTAAACTATTCATATAATTTTCACTCAACCTACTGAAATTGCTTTCCTCAGAATTTCTAACATTTTTCTCTTCTAATATTGGATTACAGTTATTTTTTAAATTTTATTAATTTTACAGGTATTATTACAGTACCAGTTATACTCATAAAACATATATATATATATATTTTACTAAACATTAAAAATGACACTTTGTGATTCCTAAAACTTTTGATTTTGAGATTTTAAAATTATTGCATAATTTTTTCCTTTCATTTCTTCCCACCAAACTCAACCATATACTACACTTTTCTCTCTTTCAAATTAATGTCCTCTCTTTTATAATATATGCAGATACTTCTAAACACATAAGAGCAACCTGCTTAGTGTGTATAATGTCACTTGTACTTATGTTTTCAAGGATGACTATTTCATAGTGGGTAACCAATTGTTGAGTGCTAAAACTTTTCATAGACACTCCAGACTCACCTTGCCTTTCAGAAAGAGGTTTAAATACCATATCAATGAGTGAGATGTAAGATTTTCCTATGTATTAGCCAAGAGTGTTAACCAATGATCATTCTCATAAGCCATATCCCAGTGATTGGTTTATTGATAAGACAGCAGGAACTTTAGGTATATGCGCTAAATAAACATTTACATTTTCAAATTCCCTTGGCACTCAACATACAAATAAATTAGCAACATTTTTTATTAGCCTCATTTTCCCTAAGTGTAACTGATATATATGAACAAATAGATAAAAACTGTAAACAATAACACACAACACACATGCAAAAATAGTGAAGAAATAACTACTACATAAAGGAGTCAAATTGCTTTCACAGATTCTATTAAGAGAGGGAATATTAGTAAACAGATGTCTAAAATTTATTCTTATATTTGTATGTATGCCTTGGTCAAACTGTACTAGAATTTGAGAGTACATATATATTAGTATATATACATATATATATAAATCATACATACAAAGATATTAAGCATTAATGTATCTATTATAAATACATATATTCATACATGTAACTATATGGGTATATGTTCAAAACATTTGAGCTGTGATATATATTTAACTTATAACATTCTTAAGCAATACCATTTAAAGCTGTGACTTATATAGATAAAATTCAGGAGCCAAAGTGGTTAAGAGTAGAGCGCTTCCAGACGACCTGAGTTCAGTTCCCAGGACCCATCAGCTGACTCACAATCACCTGTAACCTGGCTCCAAAGGTATCTAACTATGGCACCCCAAACTCATGCACACATACTGAAAAAGAGACTCACACACACATGCACACTTTTTAAAATAATAAAAATATATCTTTAAAAATCTTATATGTGTTATATATATAGTGATTGTTGCAATTTTAACTAACATAGTATAACAGAACTCCCATATTATATATATATATAATGCAACAATCACTTTATATATAATATATAATAATGATCACTTTATTATTTATTGTTGCAATTGTAACTAACTTTTTCATATACTGAATGGCTGGTTTCCTGATGGAGTTGTTATCAAGGACTGATTGGCTCTTGAGGAAATATTCAGAAAATGGTTGGATATAGGAAAGGTTTCAGGATTATATAAATAATTTACCAACGCTGAATATGGACCAAGGATCATGGGGTCCCTTTTGCAGGTTCTTTATCTTATATTGAAAAGATTTTTTAAAGGACTCAGAAATGAGGACTTGAAAAAAAGAAGAGCAGAGCAGTGATGTGGAATTCCCCTCTCTATGCAGTGAATTAACCATTGGTTAATGAAGAAACTGCTTTGAGCCTATAGCAAAGCAGGGCAGAACAGAGCTAGGTGGAGAAAATTAAACTGAATGCTGGGAGAGAGAAAGTGGAGACAAGAGATGCCATGTAGCCACCAGAGGGGAAAGACGCAAGCTGCCAGCTGGAACCTTGCCGGTAGGCAACTAGCCTTGTGGTAATATATAAAATAATGGTAATGGGTTAAATAAAGATGTACGAGTTAGCCAATAAGAATCTATAGCTAATGGGCCACACAGTGATTTAATTAATAGAGTTTCTGTGTGATTATTTCGGGGCTGAGCAGCCAGGAACAAACAAGCAGCTCTCCTACTACAGAGCAGGCTGAAAACTTGGCAGCTGCCAGGAGGAGGGAGATGGATCAGATGAAAAGAAAAAGTTATGCATTTTGGAAATGAAGGGGACAGACAGGCTCAGCATAAAAATCTCCAAGCTGTTAGGCTGAAGGTTGAAAAGGCAGGAATGAACAGGGCTGGGGCAAGCAGGCATCAGACCAGAGCCTGAGAAAGATGAGACCTTAGTTTCAGTTCACTAGAAAGGATCAGAGCTGAGTAAGCAGGTCTCAAGAAAACCACAACTTAAGGGTGACCATCAGCAAGCTTCCCCCTCCCAAAGAAAGGCCCTTCTGCTGGCTCAACAGGTCCCGAATGTTTCTCTGGTAGCTCAGCACATGACCCCCAGACTTCTGCAAGTTAAAAATAACTTCCCCTACCCTGCCACCAGAAAGAACCTAACCACTAGGCTTCCCAGCAGTCAGCTCTCATCAATCACCTCCCAGACTAATCTTTCCTCCACCAATCAACCCCAGATTAATTCCTCCTCTTTGGTATTACCCTAACTCTGCTTAAAAGGAGCTTGTAAGCTTCTTTGGGGGTCACCCTTTCACCACCCTAATATTGGAATCAATAAAGCCCTCTTGTTATTACACATGGTTGTTCGTCTTCTTTGGGGGCTTTACTTGGATCCTAACAGAGGTGAGGGATCTTCAAGGAGAGTAAGAATGCCCAGAATAAAGGTCAGAGCAAAAAGGAATTGAGCAGGACCAGAAAAATGATAAATATAGGAAAAAGAAAAATTTACGCTTTCCATGTCAGAACTCAAAAAAGAGCAAAGTAAGCCATGAAAACCTGAGAGCATCTCTTTCAAGAGAGGAGCTTGTTAGGTGTGTAAATACATGTCTCATTAAAGGGAGAGTGATACATGCCATCTTTTGGTGTGGGAGACAAAGGTTATTGGTGTTTGCTAACAGGGCATGACTGTGGTGGGTGCTTATATTCTCCACAGCATTCACCCAGAAAGTCCCAATTGGTACACTGGCTGAGTAACTATTATCTTCCCTCCAGAACACAAAAGTGCCATAGACCGTATTCACACTGCTGTGCCTGACCTCCACTAGAGTAAGGCTTTCAAGATGAAACTACACATGTCAATCCCCTCACCTGGCTTTGTTCCATTGTAGTGAGTAGCAATCTGAGGCACAGCATATGTAGTATGGATGCAGGAAGTAAACATCTTCCTTTCTTCTTAACAAGAACACTTGCCTGCTTAGTTTCCAGCATTCATGGTTGAGGTCAGAGTCCTTTTAGACATGTTTTTCAGATATTCCAGTCTTGGCCAACTACCTAAATCATGCACATCATGGGCAGGTACATAAAAATTGCTCCTTAAAGCCTATTCATAGATATAAATTTCCATACATTCTTTATTAATTTTTATATATTCCCAGTATCACTGTTTAATACACTATATGATATTCTGTTTTTATAGGAACATCATCTTATGCAAGGTATGGCAGCTCACACCATGTAATTCTAACATTGGAGGGGAGATGATAAAGAACTGTATTCTTATCAGCTCACTACAAGTTTGGAGCAACCCTAGTTTAGATGAGAAACTCTAGTCTAGTCTGAGCTACAGAATGAGACTACATGAAAGGAAGGAAAGAGGGAGGAGGGAGAGAGGAGGGGAGAGAGAGAGGGAGAGAAGGACAGAAGGAAGGAAGGAAAAAGAAAGGAAGGAAGGAAGGAAGGAAAAAGAAAGAAAGAAAGAAAGAAAGAAAGAAAGAAAGAAAGAAAGAAAGAAAGAAAGAAAGAAAGAAAGAAGGGAGAGAAGGAGGGAGGATGATGTGGGATTTCCCTCTGTATGCTATGATTAATAAAGAAACTATTTTGGACCTGTAGCAAGGCAGAACTTAGCTAGGCAAGGAAAACAAAACTGAATACTGGGAGAAGGAAGGCAGAGTCAGAGAGAAGCCATGGAGCCACCAGAGACAGACACTGGACAGAACTTTACCTTTTAAGCCACAGCCAAGTAGTGATACACAGATTAATAAAGATGGGTTAGTTTAGGATATGAGTTAGCCAGAAATACACTAAAGTTATTGGCCAAACAGTATTGTAAATAATATAGTTTCTGTATGATTATTTTGGGAGTCTGAGCAGCTGGGAAATGAACAAGCGGCCTTCCTTACAAGAGGAGGGAGAGGGAGGGAAGAAGATGAATCTTGCTGCTGGTGGCTCATGGTCAGCACTGCCTGTGGTTAAGTGGGCCCTCATACACCCCTTAGTAATCAAGAATATGCACCATAGAAATACCCACAGGCTAATGTGATACAGAAATTTCTCGGTTGAGATTCCTTCTTCCCAATATTGAGTTGATAAAATCTAAGCAGTACAGGGTATTTATTAGGTTGCTTTGATTTGGTTTTTGACACATGGTCTCTCTACCTAACCCTGGTTGTCTTGGAACTTGCTATATGAATCAGGCTGGTCTCAAACTCACTGCCTCTGCCTCCCAAGTGCTGGGATTAAACGCCTGAGCTGTTTTTAAATACCGGGCTGTTTTTGAGACAAGTTCTCATTTATAGCTCAGGTTTACCTGGAACTTGTTACATTCCTGAGATTATAGGTATATGCCATGATGTCAAACAATGTATTTAAGGATTTTGGTTTTTCCCAACATATTTCTATTGATTATTTGGGAATTTCACATAATGCACCTGGATTACACTCACTTTCCAGTCCATCTAGGTCTTCCTTTCCTGAAGACGATGTTGATATCCCTGGCTTATGTCAATGCTCTGTGCTACCACCAAGACCATTCTGAGGTCCATGGTGCATGCTAATGCTAGAGGCCATGTGAATTTTCTGGTCTGTGCTGTTGCCAGAAACCATGTGGAAGTCCATGATGTGTATTTAAGGATTTCAATAGTAGTTTTATAAATATGGAAAATACCTTTTTAAAGTTTTTTCACAAATTTTGACTGTAAGAATTCTGACAGTGTCTTTGTAAGTATTGAGGAAAAAATATACTCATCATAATATTTTTACATTTTTAACTATTTTCTATAAAATAGCTAATAATCTTCATGCACTATGGTGCTATTATAGGCTGCATGAAACATACAATGCTGAAGAAATTTCTCTGATATAGTGAAAATTATAGAATGAATCAGGAGGGAAAAAACAGCCTATATGGCTGCCTGGTTTTCACTGAGGATCCCTTTAGTTTTCCACAGCTGCAAAAGAACTTAAGAACCAGATCTTCCAGAACTACCATCTGACTTATTAAGATCCCAGTTAGAAGACAAAAGGTCAGAAAAATATTACAAATGAAGCCAAAGATACAAATAAAAATCTCTTCCTAAGGCAGTAATGAAATTTAGAAATTCATAACACTATGAAGTTTTCAAAGAATAAAATGTTTTATAAAGGAAACACTTATCCACTACTTGTGGGATTGCAAACTATACAGTCAATATGGAAATCAGTATGAGGGTTCCTCAGAAAGCTGGGAATCGATCTACCTAAGACCTAGCTATATATATACTTATAGTTTGGGCATATACTTAAAGGTCACTTCATTCTATCACAAGGACACTTGTTCAGCCATGTTCATTGCTGCTCTATTTACAATAACCAGAAATTGGAAACAGCCTAGATGTCTCTCAACAGAAGAATAGATAAATAATATGTGGTACATTTACGCAATAGAATATACATTATACTTGGTTTTTTTTAAAAAAAAAAGATACCATGAAACCAGATACAGAAAAATAAATTTAGTATCTATTCACTTATATGTTGTTATTAGCTATTAAAGAAATAACCAAACTATAATCTGTATTCCCTGAAAGGCTAAGTGGAGAGAAAGGGACTAAGGAGGACACGAGGGTCTCCCTGAGAGGAACAAATAGAACAGATTTTCTGGGTTGACTAGGATCAGGGGGACAGGAACAGCAGGGTCAGATGGGAAGGGGCGGGGAGATGGGGCTGAGGGAGGGAACACAGGAAGAGACATCTATAATTGAAGATCACTTCAGGATAGGTGTGGAAACCTAGTGCAATGGAAAGTTCCTAAACTACATCAAGGGGATCCTAATGAAGTCATCAAAAAATAAGAGAGATGGAAGACAACTGGCCATCTCTTGTCACCAAACCAAGTTTCAAGTACCAGGTCTGGGTTACAACCAATTGAGCTATGGCCAAAGGGGTCTCATGAAGTTCCAAACAAACCCAGGGTGTTCCCAAAACAATAGGTAGCTCTCCACAAATGACAGCAAGGCCTCATTCCTAAAGATGGCACTGTCACAACTCGTTGCTTGGCACGGTTGAACTGATGCCTACACAAACCCTTCCTTCACTCCTACATTCTATTTGATTCAGTAAGGTACTCTTAGACAAGAGAAAAGTAAACACCAACCCAGCCACAAAATCTTTGATCTACAATCTGCTGTGCCTACATCATATGCTAGGGAATGGTAGGACAGATTGGAGTAACCAACAAATGTCTGATTTGACCTAAGGCCCCTTCCACTCCATGAGATGAAACCATACCTAATACTTCTTGGCTAACAAAGACCCAGAGACTACCAAACCAAAAGACCTGGGGTAAAACCAAATACTACTAATGTAAAAAAAGTAACAATAAAATGCCACCTAATGATACACTACTATACTCATAAATCAGTGCTGTATTTAACCATCATCAGAGATGCTTCCTCATGCAACAGATGAAAACAAACAGAGACCCACAGCCAGACATTATGGAGAGACAGAGAAAGAGAGAGAGAGAGAGAGAGAGAGAGAGAGAGAGAGAGAGAGAGAGAGAGAGACTAGAACTCTAGCATGTCTTTAAATAGAATTTGTCCCTCCCCATCAGAGTTAGGAAGTCAGTGGAAGAAGAGACAGAAGGGTGCCCAGATCAGAGGGGATGGAGGACACCAGGAGAACAAGGCCCTACAAATCAACAGAGTAATGTGATGAACTCACAAAGACTGGAACTGAAAGCACAGGGCCAATATAGATCTTTACCAGGTCCTTTGCATATTTATTACAGCTTTTAGCTTAGTATTTTAGGGAATTCCTGAATGTGTGAAGAGTGGGTCTCTGATTCTTGTGACTTCTCTTTGGGGTTCTGTTCCTTCTGTTGATTGGCTTGTCCAAGTTCAATGTGATGATTCTTTGTTTTATCTTACTATATTTCACTTTGTTAAAAATTAAAGTAACTTTTATTTTTTTAAAAAAATGCACTGAAGAAAATATTGCAGAAAGTCACAAATTAAACTGCAGAAGATGGAAAGAAATAGAAAAAGGAAAGCTAAAATGTGAAACTGAAAACCTCTTAAAATCAATTCAGACCTATGCTGTTTATAGACAATCACATCAAAGTGCCCAGAATTAATCATGAGAATATAATTTTTCCTCTGCTAGACTTAAGGAAAGTTCTAGCACAGCCGGTTCTTTGTATTATTCTTTTCATTAAAAGAGGTTTTCTATAATCATAGGAGGAAGAGTGTATTGGTCAGAATTCTTTAGAGAATAAAATGATGGCAGATATAGATTTGGATCAGACACTAGATATATAATTTAAAATGAGGAAGATTTATTTTCTTCACTAGAGACTGGCCATGTAAGCTACAGGACTAAGAAAATCGATGGCATGCCTCTAATTCATGCACATGGTCCCACAGACCTGATGTAAACCCAGTGTTCAAAGAACTAGTAAGAATTTGCCTTTGTGAAAATTGTTAAATGATAGGATGAATGAGATGTCTCATTGTATGATCTATAGAGTGAAAATTAACTCATTTTTTCTCTATTAATACACACCAGAATAGATCATTTTCAACCACAATGAAGAGGGTCATCTTTTAAAACCAGTAACCAGGTTACAATATCAGATATGAATTCCCTGTTTTGGAACATCTTAGAATTCAATCAGAAGGTGAGTAGCTATATTCATGATATCCATACCACTTCTACACTAGGGGCAAACCAGTCCTGTTGTTTAGATTTCGGATTCACAGCTGCATGAGACTGCTGCTTATTGCTGCCTTTTCTACCTCAGCAATTTGCACAGCAGCTTCCTCCAACCAGAAGTGTGCCGCCAGGGAGCAATCTTCTACTTTAGTTACATCTTGATTTCTGCATTCCCTAAAACCTTAGTTTAAGAAATTTTCATCAATAGAGTCTTGCCACCTTGTATTAGTGGGAAGCTAAGAACAGTGTCAATAGCTTGTTTTGTTTTAAGGGTTTAAAGAAATTGTTTTTATTATTACTTAATAAATAACACCAATCAAAATTTCCACTTCCTCCCCTCTTCTCACTTCCCTCCTGCTCTCCCACAAACCCTCCCCTCCCCCTCCAGTACTGAGAGAGGGCATGGTACCCTGCCCTGTGGGAAGTTCAAGATCCTCCCCCTTACATCCAGGCTTAGGAAGGTATGCATCCAAATAGAATAGGATCCCCAAAAGCCAGTACATGCAGTAGAGACAAATCCCAGTGCCATTATCATTGGCTTCTCAGTCTGCCCCAATTGTCAGCCACATTCAGAGGGTACAGTTTGATCCCATGCTCATTCAGTCCCAGTCCAGCTGGATTTGGTAAGCTCCCATTAGCTCAGGCACACTGTCTCAATGGGTGGACCAAACCCTCTTGGTCCTGACTTTCTTGCTCATATTCTCCCTCCTGCTTTTCAACTGGACCTTGGGAGCTCAATCCAGTGCTCCAATGTGGGTCTCTGTCTTTATCTCCATAAGTCACCAAGATAGTCATCAGTCTGATTCTGGGACAAGGCCAGTTCAGGCACCCTCTCTTCCACTGCCCAAGGTAATAGCTGGGATCATCCCCATGGACTCCAGAGAACCCTCCAGGGCCAAGCCTCTTGCCAACCCCAAAATGGCTCCCTCAATTAAGATATCTCCTTCCCTGCTCCCATATCCTTCCTTCCTCCATCTCAATCATCCCACTCCCCCAAGCTCTACCCAACCCTTCCCTTTTCCCTTCTCTCTCCCCTTCTCCCTTCCCTCCACCACACTCCCAATCCCATGCTCCCAACTTTTGCCCAGCGATCTTGTCTGCTTCCAATTTCCAGGAGGTTCTATATATGTTTTTCTTTGGGTTCATCTTATTACTTAGCTTCTCTAGGATCACGAACTATAGGCTTAATGTCCTTTGTTCATGGCTAGCATCCACTAATGAGTGAGTACATACCATATTCATATTTTTTGGGTCTAGGTTATCTCACTCAGGATAGTGTTTTCTATTTCCATCCATTTGCATGCAAAATTCAAGACGTCATTGTTGTTTTACCACTGAGTAGTACTCTAATGTGTAGTTGTGCCACATTTTCTTTATCCATTCTTTCATTGAGGGGCATCTAGATTGTTTCCAGGTTCTGGCTATTACAAATAACGCTGCTATGTTGAACAAATGCTTCTGTAGTATGATTGGACATCTCTTGGGTATATTCCCAAGAGTGGTATTGCTGGATCCTGAGGTAGATTGACTCCCAATTTTCTGAGAAACCGCCACACCAATTTCCAAAGTGGTTGTACAAATTTGCATTTCAACCAGCAATGGATGGGTGTTCCCCTTATTCCACATACTCTCCAGCATAGGCTATCTTTGGTGTCTTTGATTTTAGCCATTCTAACAGGTGTAAGACGGTATCTCAAAGTTGTTTTGATTTGCATTTCCCTGATAGCTAAGGAAGTTGAACATGTCCTTAAGTATCTTCTGGCCATTTGATATTCTTCTGTTGAAATAATCTGTTCAGTTCAGTATCCCATTTATTAATTGGGTTATTAGAATTTTAATGTCTAGTTTCTTGAGTTATTTATATATTTTGGAAATCAGACCTTTGTCTGATGTAAGGTTGGTGAAGATCTTCTCTCATTCAGTAGGTTGCCTTTTGTCTTAATGACTGTGTTTTTTGCTTAACAGAAGCTTCTCAGTTTCAGGAGGTCCCATTTATTCATTGTTGCTCTTATTGTCTGTGCTATTGGGGTTATATGTAGGAAGTGTCTCCTTTGCCCGTATATTGCAAGCTACTTCCACTTTCTTTTCTATCAGGTTTAGTGTGGTTGGATTTATATTGAGGTCTTTAATCCATTTGGACTTGAGTTTTGTGCATGGTGATAAATATGGATCTATTTTATTTCTTCTACATGTTGACATCCAGTTATGCGAGCACCATTTGTTAAAGATGCTTTCTTTCTTCCATTGTATAATTTTTAGCTTCTTTGTCAAAAATCTGGTGGTCATAGATTTGTGGATTAATATCCGTGTCTTCAATTCGATTCCATTGGTCAATGTCTCTGTTTTCAATGAAAGTTTGACTTCTTCCTTTCCAATTCGGATCCCCTTGATCTCCTTATGTTGTCTTATTGCTATTGATAGAACTTCAAACACTATGTTGAAGAGATATGGAGAGAGTGGACAGCCTCAACTTGTTCCTGATTTTAGTGGAATTGCTTTGGTTTCTCTCCATTTAATTTTATGTTAGCTGTCAGCTTCCTGTATATTGCTTTTATTACATTTAGGTATGATCCTTGTATCCCTAATTTCTCCAAGACCTTTATCATAAAGAGGTGTTGAATTTTGTCAAATACTTTTTCAGAATCTGATGAAATGATCATATGGTTTTTTTCTTTCAGTTTATTTATATAATAGATTACATTGATAGATGTATTTTGAACCAGCCCTGCATCTCTGGGATGAAACCTACTTGATGATAATAGATGATTTTTTGATGTGTTCTTGGATTCTGTTTGCCAGTATTTTATTGGGAATTTTTGCATTGATGTTCATGAGTGAGATTGGTCTGTAATTCTCTTTCTTGTTTGAGTCTTTGTGTGGTTTTGGTATCAGGGTAACTGTAACTTCATAAAAAGAGTTTGGCAATGACTCTTCTGTTTCTACTATGTGGAACACATTAAGTACTATAGGTATTAGCTCTTCTTGGAAGTTCTGGTAGAATTCTGCACTAAAACCATCTGGCCCTGAGCTGTTTTTGGTTGGGAGGTTTTTGATGACAGCTTCTATTTCCTCACAACTTATGGGTCTATTTAAATTGTTCACCTGGTATATGGTATTTATCTTTAAAAATGTCCACTTCTTTTACATTTTCAGCTTTTGTAGAGTACAGTGTAGTAAGACCTAATGATTGTCTGAATTTCCTTAGTATCTGTTATTATGTCCCCCTTTTCATTTCTGATTTTGTTAATTTGAGTGTTCTCTCTCCACCTTTTGATTAGTTTAGATAGGGGTTTGTCAGTCTTGCTGATTTTCTCAAAGAACCAGCTCTTTGTTTCATTGATTCTTTGTATTGTTTTTTATTTCTATTTTTGTTGATTTCAGCCCTCAATTTGATTATTTCCTGTTTTCTACTCCTCCTGGGTGAGTCTGCTTCTTTTTCTTCTAGAGCTTTCATGTGTGCTGTTAAGTAACTAGTGTGTGCTTTCTCCATTTTCTTTATGTGGATACAGTGCTATGAACTTTCCTCTTAGCACTGCTTTCATAGTCTTCCATAAGTTTGGATACATTGTGCCTTCATTTTCATTGAATTCAAGGAAGTCTTTAATTTCTTTCTTTATTTCTTCCTTGACCCAGATGTGGTTCAGTAGTTCACTGTTCAATTTCCATGAGTATTGTTAAATTCTAACTTTAATCCGTGGTAATATTATAAGACACAAGGGGTTACTCCATTTTTTTTTATCTGTGGAGGTTTGCTTTGTTACCGAGTATGTGGTCAATTTTAAAAAAGGTTCCATGAGGTGCTGAGAAGAAGGTATATTCTTTTGTGTTTGGGTGGAATGTTCTATATATGTCTGTTAAGTCCATTTGATTTATGACATTGTTAGTTCTCTTATTTCTGTCTTAAGCTTCTCTCTGGTTGACCTGTCCATTGGTGAGAGTGGAGTGTTTCAGCCTGCTACTATTAGTATATGGAGTTTGATTATGATTTACATTTTAGTAATGTTTCTTTTACATATGTAGTTGCTCTTATATTAGGGACATAGATGATCAGGATTGAGACTACATCTATATAGATTATTCCTGTTATGAGTATAAATGTCCTCCATCTCTTCTGAGTGATTTTAGATATTTTATTAGATATTAGAATAGCTGCACCTGCTTGTTTCTTAGGTCCATTTGATTGGAAAATCTTTTCCCAACACTATACTCTGAGATAGTGTCTGTTTTTGAGGTTGAGGTGTGTTTCTTGTATACAACAGAAGGCTGGATCCTGTTTTCATATCCATATCTTAGCCTGTATCTTTTTATAGGTGAATTGAGTCCTTCCATGTTAAGAGATATAATGACCAGTGGTGTTAATTCTTGTTATTTTGGGGGAGTAGTGTTTGTGTGTTTCCTTTTTGGGTTTTCCTGGTGGAGGGTTATCTGTTGCCTGTGTTTTTGTGGGTGCAGTTGCCTTCCTTGGGTTGGGGTTTTCCTTCTAGTACTTTCTGTAGGACTGAGTTTGTGGATACGTATTGCTTAAATCTGTTTTTGTCATGGAATATCTTGTTTTCTCCATCAATGGTGATTGAAAGCTTTGCTGGGTATAGTAGTCTGGGCTTGCAACTATAGTCTCTTAGTGTCTGCAGCACATCTACCCAGGACATTCTGGCTTTCATATTTTCCATTGAGAGATCGAGTGTAATTCTGATAGGTCTACCTTAATATGTTATTTGACTTTTTTCCTTTGCAGCTCTTAATATTTTTTATTCTGTATGTTTTTATTTTGTTTATTATATGGTGAGGGGACTTTTTTTGATCAGGTCTATTTGGTGTTCTGTAAACTTCTTGTATCTTCATAGGGATATCCTTCTTTAGGTTGGGAAAGTTTTCTTCTATGATTTTGTTGAATATATTTTCTGGGCCTTTGAGCTGGAGTTCTTCTCCTTCATCTACCCCTATTAGTCTTAGGTTTGGTCTTTTCATGGTGTCCTATATTTCCTGGATGTTTTGTGTTAAGAATCTGTTGGTTTTAATATCTTTTGGACCAATGAGTCTATTTCCTCTATAGTATCTTAAACTCCTTAGATTCTTTATTCTTTCTCTTGTATTCTGTTGGTTATACTTTTCTCTGTAGTTCCTGTTTGTTTATACAGATTTTTCCATTCCCTTGGTTTGTGTTTTCTTTATTACCTCTATTTCAGTCTTCAAGTCTTGAACTGTTTGCTTCACCTGTTTGACTGTTTTATTTTTCTTGATTTCTTGGGTTTCTTTGAGGGATTTATTAATTTCTTTCATTTTTTGTTTGTCTTTTCCTCCATTTCTTTAAGGCAGTTTTTCATTTCTTCCTTAAATGTCTCCATAATTTTCACAAAGTTATGTTTAAAGTCATTTTCTTCTGCTTCTTCTGGGTTAGGATGATCAAGTCTTCCTGCTGTATGACCATTGGGTTCTAGTGTTACCATGTTGCTTTTTAGATTGTTGGATGAATTTTTGCATTGGCACCTACCCATCTCTTTTTTCCAATGAGGCCAGCAGTGTCTTTGTGTCTTGGTCCAGTCCTTGCTGTGGCTGTCTGAGTGTTTGGGAGTTTTTCTTGGCCTATTCTGTACTGTCAAAGTCTGTGTCTCAGGAAGCCTCTGAGGTCTCTCTAAACCTGCTTTCTTGGTCTTCTTTCCTGGTTCGTCCCCTTGGTCCTCTCTCTTGGTTTCCTCAGTGTTGTAGCAAGCTCTAGCCCCCTCTTTACTGTAGCGAGCTCAGTATTGGAGCAAGCTGTGTTTCAGAAGATAGGTGAGTTTGGGGGTGGGTTGGGCCTAGTAGCTTGGAGGGTCAGGTGGATGGGTTTGGATCTGAGGGGATCCTACCTGCTGGAAGGTCTCCTGCTGGCTGGCTAGAAGAGACAATGGAGTTGGGGGAGAGGCCAACTTTTGTCTCACTGTGGAAGTCCTAGAGAATGGAGTGTCCCGCTTAGTGGCTGTTTACTCCCCCCTTAAGTCCCTTCAGTATTGGAGCAAGTGGTGTTTCAGAGTTCCAGTGAGGTTGCAGGCGGATAGGGCAGGGTGGGGCTACTTGAGAAGTGGGTTTTCATATGACTTTTCAATAATATCTGAAGTGCAATACCAGTGCTACAATGATGATGAGTTAAGGGAAAAAATGAAAATATTTGGAAACTTTTTCTTTTTTTGTTCATATTTTCCTAGTTTTTGCTTTTACATTAATCATTGATTGTTTCCTTTAATAAATATACAGAACTCTGAAATGTGGAAATAAGCAATGCTGACCAGTTTTAAAGAAAAAACACAAGTAACAGAAATAAAAGGTATTATCTGAATTTTTAAAAGGTCTTCACTGTTAGTTATCCCTGCCCAATATGTATTTGGATAGTCATGTTTATTATATCACTATCTAACTCATGGAATGAGACTAAGTGACTGTTGACAAATGAAAGGATTAAGAAAATTCAGTATATGCACATCATGCAGTACCTTCATCAAAAAAGAACAAAATCAGATAATTTTAATAAAAATGAATGGCACTAGAGGTCAGCTTGCATAATAAATAAAGCAAGAATCCAAAGGCAATTGGATGGGATTTCTCTTATATGAAAAAGAAATAAATATGTAATGTGAAAGTATAAAAGAGGGATATGACATAATTCTAAAAAATATATAATATGATTCTGAATATTGAAAGAAAACACACTTAATTGTGAAGAATGTGAAACAGGAGCACTTGTCCATCAATGTGGAATTGATTGAATCCAGATAGAGGATTTATTCAGTTTTGTTTAAATTACTGTTTACTTTTGATTCAGCAATCATTATGAGGAATTCATCCTAATGTTATTAACATAATTTTGAGCATTGAGACATTTATGATCTTTGAAAGTACATAATAAAATATACATACACAATTTTATGTCTTAGTACTCTTAATACTTTTATCATTATACTGTTATTATAATTGGAAACTTGGCTGACCTCTAAGAGAATGATAAAATAAGTTAGGATATAGTTGTACAAAGAACTTTGCAACTGCCATCATGTTTATAATGACTGCATGAGTTGCATGGTACTGTGAATGACAGTATACACTGTTAAGCAAACAAGCCAAGGGGAATCAGAGTTTTTGTACGGCATTGACTAACACATTTATCTTAGAGTTAATGCATATACAACAGGTAGTATTTTCCCATATTACATTATCACTTTTCATATTCACTTGAAATAGTCTTTGTTTTCTCTGATTTTAAACAAAGAACTGTGCAGTTATATTTTCAAAAGATGGGTGCATTAAGCAGTGGAATGAAAATCAGTAATAAATTTTCTGGAATTGTAATTAAAAGAAGTTAAAGTCTATGTGTGGATGTTTGTTTTTATAAGCAGCGCTTCTGCATCATACAATTTGCCAATCCCTTAGGAAATGATGGTGTTTGGTCTAGTTACCCTGAGAATTGTTTGTTCTTATTAAATGTTTTCCTATAGGAAACAGGAGTGTAAATTCTTCATTATTTCAGAGATGATGAATTTCTATATTATGGTCTATATAACATTTAGCAAAGTATTAAATACTTCAAGTAAATGAACTGGAGGACTGTAGAAATACTGATTTCTGACCATGCATTAAATTAGTCAAAAATGATATCTCTAGGACAACATATAAATAAGCAAATCTGTCAAATATTTTGGATAGAATGAGGAAGAAAGACTGGTCTATCCACACTTTTTGTTCTCCAGGATAACTGACATACAAAAGAACAAACTTGGAAGAATTTACGTGTTCAACTGAAGAAAGCTCTTGAAATAATAAAGGGTCAGTGTTGTCATAAATCTTATGTTGAAATATAGAGAGATAATTGTAAATGATTACAAAATATGTTTTAAAACTAGAAAATCTTTCAGTTTTGTATGGTATCCAAAAGATCTGACAAAACTAAATGCAATTGTATTTATTGGTCTGTGGGTCTTATAATGCATTACGTGATTTGTGTTGTGTTCCCTTATAGTATATGTTATGAAGATGTATGTTGTATGTAATTGTTAAAGCAGAACAAATTAATAATTTCGAATAAGGGAAATTTAGTGTAAGTATAATATAATTAAACATTTGTATCAATGTTACCAATGGGAAGATTTGTATAACTGCATGTCCTAAAGAAGTTTGATGACCATGGAACTATTCTTTACAATAGTTTATAGTTTTATGAGAGATGAATAAACATGAGAATACTGAGTATTTCTTTTCAAGCAAAGTTTGTGGGATATATTAGGTTTTCTTCATTGCAGGATGCTTCATCTGCCTAAAACATCTTCTCTCAAATCTTTAGTTCCTTTATGGTCTATTTAAATATTCAAATGCTCATATATATCCTTCTACATATTCATGCAAATATTAAAGGAAAGAATTGATTTTCAGTTACCCTTTGATTCTTTTTGCATTTGTTTTCTAAAGAAAAATTCATACCTCAAAGGCTAGAAACAATTCTATTAGCATTCACAATGCAGAAAAAATGATCTTTTTACCTTAAAGGACTTAAATGATCATATTATGGCTATTTAAAATCTGATATAAGGTTTTTCACTAGAGATGATGTCACTAATTCTTTATTTAATAAATATTCTATAAGTTGACTTTTGATTAGAATTGAATAAAATCTTTCAGAAAAGCTTTTATAATATAAAATAATTTTAAAATCCAGACTTCTGAAATCAGCCTAAGTTTCCCCTTTACTTTGAATGCTAGCCACAATACTTTATGTTTGCTAATACTCCTATCATATCATTCCATGTTTTCTTAGTATGTCCTAAAATATTTAGTGTTTCTGCTTCTAACTAGCTTACCAAGCATTTTATAGCACTAGACCTTTTATTGCATCAATACTACAGAAATGAGAAAAAGATGGTATGTTGCTCTTTGTAACAGCATTACCAAACTGTTCATAATGAAAAAAAGTCATACCTGGGATGTGTAACCAGAAATAATTCAGAAACCTTAAATGGAAAGCAAATAAATTCAACATCCTTTGTTAAGTGGAAATACTTAAACAGCAGTATCATTGCCATAAACAAAATCACTCAAGAATCAGTAATGCTAATCTTTGATTGACTGAATCAAACAGTACCAATGAACTGCTAATTACTGACATTGACTCAGTTTTTTCTGAGGATGTGTATATTCACTGACAGATATAAACTTTTGTTATGTGTCACTTGATTCTACTAAACAATTCCTAAACTAATCAGAAAATTATCAGCTACTTAATCATGTTATATAGGACATGTGTATTTTTAAAGCTTTAAGCGTACTCTAATTACTCAAAATAAATATTCCATTTATTTTAAAATTCCCTATGGTTACATAACTATAAAAGTGGTAAGATATATAAAGTTTTAACATTGAATCAAAATATTCTGTAATGTTAAGGTATTGGTCTTACAAAATTGTTTGAAAATGAAAATGAGCCTTGTATTTTTACTTGAAACATTGGCTTTATATTTAGAGGTTAAACACTAGTTATTATTATTTCCATACAGATATTTTTCTTTGTTCAAAACTGTCATAAAACAGAAGATGGCAATCAGAAATCCTATGGAAAGGCAGAGTTTATGGTAGTAGGTTCAACTGAAGACTCATTTAGAAATTTCTGTGATTTCATGTCCTCAGTTCATCTCTAGGAACTGAATCCTGACTATCACCTTTTTCTCCCTGCTATAATCTCCTACTACAGCCTCATGTATTTCCTTCTTTAGAAGTTTCCTTTCTTAGATTGCCCTGTATGTATAACCCTAATTTGACAATTGCTGTAGCTACCAGGAACAACACCATTTATAACCATTGTACCATGCAGTGGCAACTTAAGAGTATTAACTGAGACACTTTCAAGTACCACACATGAACAGTTTATTTAGATAAATTGCTGGAATGACAGGCACAGGTGGACAGTAATAAAATTAAGGACTGTGTTTCACATGACTGACATGTCTCCTGTAAAAGGGCCAAAAGACTCACTCAACTTGGAGTTAAAGATTCTGAATCTTAAAATCATATTTTGCTGACTAGCATTATTTCATATTGATACAAACCACAGTCATTTTGGAAGAGAAACTCGCGAATGAGACAATGTTCTTACCAGACTCACCTTTGGGAAATTCTATATCACATTGTCATGATAGGTGGTTGATGTGGAAGGGGCATCCTGGGAGCAATCTGAGAAAACCATAGACTTAGTCAGTCAGTGCTCCTCCATGGCCTCTACATCAGTTTCTGCCCCTAGGTGCCCTCCCTGAGTCCTTTTCCTGGAGTCCCTCACTAGTGGAATTACAAGCTCTAAGGTGAAGGAAACCTTTAAAACATTTCCTCCCTATGTTACTTTTGGTCAGGTAATGGTGTTTTATGCCAACAATAGAAAGGTTAACCAAGACCCATACTACTGAGATGTAAGCTATGTCCATGCGATGAATGCTAAACTCATTAAGGCATGGGTTATAAAGAAAATGGACCTTGTTATGATTACAAAGAAACAAATATTTTTTCTTATATATGATGTGTGATATTAGCTAGCTATTTTGGGTGCTTTCCCTTTTTTACTCTTTCCATTTTTATTTTTTCAATTTTATCTTATTATGTTTTCTGTAGACTTATTAAGGTAAAAAAAAAAAAGAAATGAAGAACCAATCAGTGGAAATAGTGTTTATATTGCTGGGACTGACAGATGACCCTCCACTACAAATTCTGATTTTCCTGTTTCTGTTTTTCAATTACATCTTGAGCCTGATGGGGAACTTAGTGATCATCCTCCTCACCCTGCTGGATCCCCACCTCAAGACTCCAATGTACTTCTTCCTCCGGAATTTCTCCTTCCTAGAAATGGCATTCACATCTGCCTGTATTCCTCGGTTCTTAATGAGCA
>PVIU01026925.1:0-21248 GCA_004026605.1 Ondatra zibethicus | reverse complement strand
TCTGGCTATTACAAATAATGCTGCTATGAACATAGTTGAACAAATGCTTTTGTAGTATGATTGAGCATCTTTTGGATATATGCCCAAGAGTGGTATTGCTGGATTATGAAGTAGATTGACTCCCAATTTTCTGAGAAACTGCCACACTGATTTGCAAAGTAGTTGCACAAGTTTGCATTCCCACCAGCAATGGATGAGTGCTCCCCTTACGCCACATCCTCTCCAGCATAAGCTATTATTGGTGTTTATTTTAGCCATTCTGACAGCTGTAAGATGGAATCTCAAAGTTGTTTTGGTTTGCATTTCCCTGATAGCTAAGGAAGTTAAACATGTCCTTAAGTATCTTCTGTTGAGAATTCTCTGTTTGGTTTAGTACCCCATTTTTTAATTGGGTTATTTAGAATTTTAATGTCTAGTTTCTTGAGTTCTTTATATATTTTGGAGATCAGACCTTTGTCTGATGTGGGGTTGGTGAAGATCTTCTTCCATTCAGTAGGTTGCCTTTTTGTCTTAATGACTGTGTCCTATGCTTTACAGAAGCTTCTCAGTTTCAGGAGGTCCCATTTATTCATTGTTGCTCTTATTGTCTGCACTAGTGCAGTAATATGTATGAAGTGGTCTCCTGCGCCCATGCATTGCAGGCGATTTCCCAGTTTCTCTTCTATCAGGTTCAGTGTGGTCAGATTTATATTGAGGTCTTTAATCCATTTGGACTTGAGTTTTGTGCATGGTGATAGATATGGATCTATTTTTATTCTTCTACAGGTTGACATCCAGTTATGCCAGCACCATTTGTTAAAGATGCTTTCTTTCTTCCATTGTATAGTTTTAACCTCTTTGTCAAAAATCAGGTGTTCCTAGGTGTGTGGATTAATATCCTGGTCTTCAATTCAATTCCATTGGTCAATCTCTCTGTTTTTATGCCAATACCAAGCTGTTTTGATGACTGTAGCTCTGTAATAGAGCTTGATGTCAGGGATGGTAATGCCTTCGGAAGTACCTTTATTGTATAGAACTGTTTTGGCTCTCCTGGGTTTTTTGTTTTTCCATATAAAGTTGATTATTCTTCTCTCAAGGTCTGTGAAGAATTTTGTTGGGATTTTGATGGGGATTGCATTGAATCTATAGATTGCCTTTGGTAGAATTGCCATTTTTACTAAGTTGATCCTACCAATCCAAGAACATGGGAGATCTTTCCATTTTCTGGTAGCCTCTTCAATTTCTTTCTTCAAAGACTTAAAGTTCTTGTCAAATAGATCTTTCACATCCTTAGTTAGTGTTACCCCAAGATACTTTATGCTATTTGTGGATATCTTGAAAGGTGATGTTTCTCTGATTTCCCTCTCGACTTCTTTATTCTTTGTGTATAGGAGGGCTACTGATTTTTTTTGAGTTGATCTTGTATCCTGCCACATCACTGAAGGCATTTATCAGCTGTAGGAGTTCTCTGGTAGAGTTTTTGGGGTCACTTATGTATACTATCATATCATCTGCAAATAACAAAAGTTTGACTTTTTTCTTTCCAATTCGAATCCACTTGATCGTCTTATGTTGTCTTATTGTTATTGCTAGAATTTCAAGCATTATGTTGGAGAGATATCGAGAGAGTTGACAGCCTTTTCTAGTTCCTGATTTTAGTGGAATTGCTTTGAGTTTCTCTCCATTTAATTTGATGTTAGCTCTTGGCTTGCTGTATATTGTTTTTATTATATTTAGATATGATCCTTGTATCCCTAATCTCTCCAATACCTTTACCACAAAGGGGTGTCAAATTTTGTCAAATGCTTTTTTGGAATCTAGTGAAGTGATCATATGGTTTTTTCCTTTTAGTTTATTTATATGATGGATTACATTGATAGATTTTTGTATGTTAAACCAGCCCTGCACCTCTGGGATGAAGCCTACTGGATGATTTTGTTGATGTGTTCTTGGATTCGGTTTGCCAGCATTTTATTGAGAATTTTTGCATTGATGTTCATGATGAGATTGGTCTGTAATCCTCTTTCTTGGTTGAGTCTTTGTGCAGTTTTGGTATCAGGGTAACTGTAGCTTTATAAAGAGTTTGGCAATGAGCTTTCTGTTTCTATTATGTGGAACACATTGAGGAGTTTAGGTATTAGCTCTTCTTGGAAGTTTTGGTAGAATTCTGCATTAAAACCATCTGGCCCTGGGCTTTTTTTTTTTTTGGTTGGGAGGTTTTTGATGACAGCTTCTATTTCCTCGGGACTTATAGGTCTATTTAAATTGCTCACTGGGTTTTGATTTAATTTTGGTATATGGTATTTATCTAAAACATTGTTCATTTCTTTGACATCTTCCAAATTTTTGGCTTTTGTAGTAAGACCTAATGATTCTCTGAATTATCTCAGTGTCTGTTGTTATTTCCCCTTTTCATTTCTGATTTTGTTAATTTGGGTGCTCTCTCTCTCTCTCTGACTTTTGATTAGTTTGAATAGGTGTTTGTCAATCTTGTTTACTTTCTCAAAGAACCAGCTCTTTGTTTCATTAATTCTTTGGATTGTTTTCTGTGTCTCTATTTTGTTGATTTCAGCCCTCAGTTTGATTATTTCCAGCCTTCTACTCCTCCTGGGTGAGTCTGCTTCCTTTTTTTCTAGAGCTTTCAGGTGTGCTATTAAGTCTCTAATGTGAGCTTTCTCCATTTTTTTTTAATGTGGGCACTTAGTGCTATGAACTTTCCTCTTAGCACTGCTTTCATAGTGTCCCATAGGTTTGGGTATGTTATGTCTTCATTTTCATTGAATTCAAGGAAGGCTTTAATTTCTTTCTTTATTTCTTCCTTGACCCAGGGGTGGTTCAGTAGTTGATGGTTCAGTTTCCATGAGTTTGTAGGCTTTCTGGGGGTAGTATTGTTGTTGAATTCTAACTTTACTCCACGGGGATCCAATAAGACGCAGGTAGTTATGGTGTGGGATAATTGTCTGTATTCTGTCAATCATGTTTTAAATAAACGCTGATTGGCCAGGCAGGAAGTATAGGCAGGTCAACCAGACAGGAAGTAAAGGTGGGGCCAGAAGAATAGGAGAATTCTGGGAAGCAGGAAGCTCTCTCGGGAGGTCTGCCCAGACCACCAAAGAAGCAGGATGTGACCTGCCCCAATGAGAAAGGTACTGAGCCATGTGGCTAACACAGATAAGAATAATGGGCTTTTCGAGTTATAAGAGCTAATACAAAGCCTGAGCTAATGGGCCAATCAGTTTATAACCTAATGCAGACTCTCTGTGTGATTTTCCTTGGGACCTAAATGGCTGGGGGACCTGGTGGGAGGATAGAAATCAACCAGGCCTTCATGTTACAGAATGGTGCCCACATAGATAACTGCATCCACAGAAAGCCTGAGAAAGCTTGGGAAAGAATAGAATGAAGCATGTTTTCTTGGTAGCAGCAATTTCTCGGGTCTGCTCTGCTTGCTAGAGGCAAGCAAGCGCTCTCATCTAAGAGAGGCTTCTTGACTCAGCTTTAGCTGCAAAACCCTGCAGCTCTTTAAGAGGTCCTGTCACGAATCACTTAAATGGTGTTGATAAAAACTGACTGCATGCTTTTTGGTTTTCAGCCATAGCAGGAAAAAAGCTGCGACGTTTTAAAATGCTGACTTTCTGGGCCGTCCTGCCAGGGCAAACTCTGTCTCTTTCAGGCAGGCAGTACGACTACAGATCACTTGACTGTGGTTTGTGAGGACGGTGCCGCAGCTTGCTTGCTGGCAGGGACATTGAAACGCCATAGAGTTGTGGCAATAAACATGGCTACAGCTGGTACCTCCACCATGAGGCTAGGATCACAGAAAGCTAAGAAATGGGCTGGATCCAACTGTCAAAGCCACAGCTTTTAATTCTAGCCATATTGCTTGGTAAATTAAAGACTCATGTGGTCAGAAAAAGAGATATCTATTAAAGAGAGATTCAAAGATGAAGAAAACCTCTAAAGGGTTTACAGTTCGTTAAAATTTATGCAGGCTAAAGGTTAAAGTTCTTAAAATAAAAAAGAGAGTAGGTGGGTGTGGTGGTACACACCTTTAATCCCAACACTTGGGAGGCAGAGGTTGATTGACCTCTGTGACTTCAAGGTGGGATATCACACACCTTTAATCCCAAAGCTTGGGAGGCAGAGACAGACAGATCTGAGTTCAAGGTGTCGTAGCACACACCTTTAATCCCAGCACTGGGGAGGCAGAGACAGGCTGATCTCTGTGAGTTCAAGGATAGGCTGGTCTACAGAGGGAGTTCCAGGACAAAGATACACAGAGAACCTGACTCAAAAAGCCAAAAGTTAAAAGTAAAAATAAAAGAAATAGAGGTTAAAATAAAGCCGCATAAAGATGGAAAATACACAGAGAATCTTGATACTGTATGCTATTATGCTCGCTTTGGATTGTTTGAATGCTGAGGAAGGAGAAACAGCTGCTAAAAGATATTTGCTTATAAATGCTGCTGAACTAATCCAAGATAGGTATTTTGAAAATACCTTGACTTCAAAATTGAAATCAAAAGGTATGTTACTTTGGAGAAGAGATTTTGCTTTTGTTTCCACATGAAACGAGAGGCTGTGGATTCATTCTGAGTTAAGAAAAATCAGGTTTGGTTAAGGAAGACCACCTGAGAAATCTCCAGTAGGAACAGATGGCCCAGATGTCTGAGTTCTACATCCAGAACAGATTCAAGATGCTGCGTGAGATAATCAAGCCTCACAGGATACTCCAGTCAGGACTTGATCATAACTCTAAATTTTCTTTATGTCCTCAGAAGATTATCAGCGCCCCTAACCAGCCAGAAGTAGCCAGGAATACTATGCCCACATTCCCAAAAAATGGACTATGGATATTTTCCTTTTTTTAAAAGAAAAAAAGATGGGGAAGTGGTGCAGGATAATTGTCTGTATTCTGTCAATCATGTTTTAAATAAATGCTGATTGGCCAGGCAGGAAGTATAGGCAGGTCAACCAGACAGGAAGTAAAGGTGGGGCCAGAAGAATAGGAGAATTCTGGGAAGCAGGAAGCTCTCTCGGGAGGTCTGCCCAGACCACCAAAGAAGCAGGATGTGACCTGCCCCACTGAGAAAGGTACTGAGCCATGTGGCTAACACAGATAAGAATAATGGGCTTTACGAGTTATAAGAGCTAATACAAAGCCTGAGTTCATGGGCCAATCAGTTTATAACCTAATGCAGACTCTCTGTGTGATTTTCCTTGGGACCTAAATGGCTGGGGGACCTGGTGGGAGGACAGAAATCAACCGGGCCTTCATGTTACATGGTTACTCCAATTTTTTTTGTATCTGTGGATGTTTGCTTTGTTACCGAGTATGTGATCAAGTTTTGAGAGGGTTCCATGTTATGCTGAGAAGAAGATATATTCTTTCTTGTTTGTGTCGAATGTTCTATAGATGTCTGTTAAGTCCATTTGGTTCATTACATCTGTTAGTTCTCTTATTTCTGTTAAGTTTCTGTCTGGTTGATCTGTCCATTGGTGAGAGAGAAGTGTTAATCTCCTACTATTAGTGTGTGGGGTTTGATGTGTGATTTGAGTTCTAGTAATGTTTCTTTTACATATGTGGGTGCTTTTATATTAGGGGCATAGATATTCAAGATTGATCAGGGTCTCTTGCAGGGTTCCAAGGACCTCGCAGATGAAAAGGCAGGCCAAGCATTTATTATCTTATAGTTCTTCTAGGTCAGGAATTTTGCTTTTAGTTAGCTGAGTGCTTTTGGATGTTGGGTGACTGTACCAGACTTTTTTTCTTTTGGGCTACCCACCAGCTCCCAAATCACAATGTGCAGACTTATTATTAGTTTTGAATGCTCAGCCTTAGCTGAGTTCTTTTCTGGCTAGCTCTTTTAAATTAAATTAACCTGTTTCTCTCCATCTCCTTTTTCCTTAGCACTTTTCATTTTTTTCCTGTATATCTTAACTTTCACTGCTTATGTCTGTCAGGCTAGCTGAGGCTGCCTAGTTTCTTGCCCTGGGCATCTCCCTCATACTCCTTCTTCATCCTTCTCCTCCTGAGTCTAGATTTTGCCTTCTAGTTAGTTCCTCTTCTTACCAGCCCCGCCTATCCTTTCTCTGCCTAGTTATTGGCCATTCAGCTTTTTATTAGACCAATCAGGTGCCTTAGGCAGGCAAGATGAAACAAATGCAACACATCTTTACACAATTAAACAAATTAGCATAAACAAAAAGTAACACACTTTTACACAGTTAAAGTAATATCCCACAGCAAAAGAAAATATAACACAACTTTACATAGTTAAAATGATATTTTCCAATAGATGATCACTGAAGAGGTAACTTGTACTTGCATTAGTGGTCTGATATCACTCTGTTGAAACTTCTAATGATTCATGTTTCTAGGGAAATTTGACAGTTCAGTTGAGCACAAATATGAACAAAGTAATAAAATGCAGTTAACATGTTCTCTTCCATGTTTTGTGACAGTTTGTAAATGGAGTTCAGAAAGCCAATGAATATAGGAATTCAGAAAGATTCAAAGGGAGTATGGCACAAGAGACAACTTGGAACCACAATAGGGCAATAATAGTCAGAGACAATAAAAAACTAAAAACCCTATACTTTCCTTTCTTATTTCTGCTATTTTCTTGTATCAATCAGACATTCATCCTAAAACTAATTATGAAGAAGGAAAGAAAATGTTGAGTAGTTAGTTGGTTCATCCCTAATCTAGTAAATAAATTTTAACAATTTCAATTTATTAGCAGAGCTTTTACTGTTCAAACCCATTTCAGTGTCACTTTCAAATGCAAATAAAAATCCCATTAACTCAAATGTAAAACTATAGAACTATACAAATTATGTTTTACAGTTTGTACCTGCAAGTCTTTCTTTTTCATAACAGTGGAAAGGATAAATAAATATAATTCAAGTCTTTATATTTCACTTCTTGACATGGGTATATTGGATCAATGCTTTCTACCTTGTATGTGTATGAATGTTCATGCTTGTGCAAGTGCATGTGTGTGTATGCCTGTGTATAAGTCTTAGGGCAACCATGAGTATAAATCCTCAGGGACCATCCACTTGAGTTTTTGAGACAACATGTACTGCTATCCTGAAACTCATCAAGTAGGTTAGGCTGGTTGGCTAGTAAGCCCCAGGGATCCTCCTATCCCTAACTCCCAAGCACAGGTTACAAGCACAAGCCTCTATGCCCAACTTTTTCTCTTAATGCAAATTCTGGGGATCAAACTCAGATGCTTATACTCGCAAGGCAAGAATTGCACTGACTGAGCTATCTATGGTATCAAATATTCTGGAAATTTTGGGTCAAAAGTTATTTCTTTACAGTATATTGAAGCTATTCCACTGTAATCTGGCTTCCATTGTTGCCAATGAGATATTATCAGTAAGTTTTATCTTTTTTCTCAGAAACTCTTCCTTCCCTCCCTCCCTCCCTTCCTTCCTTCCTCCCCATCTCACTTCTCTTTCCTTTTCTTCCTTTTCTAAATAGCAACTTCTCATGTTCCATCTTTCTATATGTTCTCCTCACAAACTGAAGTTCCACTTTTGATTTTATTTCCTCTCTCATAAATTATATTATACCTTGTTGCAGTATATTTGTAAACAGACTGCTCATTCATTTCCTGACTTCCCAGACCTGAATAATGACACAGAAACTGTATTAAGTACAACATTGTTTGACCAATGTCTCAGGCATATTTTTAGCTAGCTACTACATCTTAAATTAACCCATTTCTATTAATCTGTGTATCAGCACAAGGCGTGGCTTACAGGGCCCAGCGTCTGTCTCCCTCAGCAGTTACATGACTCCACCTACTCTCTCTCTATCTCTTCCAGTCTGGCAAAATTCTGCACTGCTATAGGCCAAAGAAGCTTTAGTAATTAAAAAATAATAGCAACACATATACAGAAGGACATCCCACATCACTGGTGCTATGGGAACTCCTTCAGCCAATACCCCTTAAGATACTAGCCTACTTTGGGTATGGTCTCATGTACTATAAATGCAAATGAAAAGCATACACAGGTCTCTTGGCTGCTGGATTCAGTTCCACTACCAAGCAAATGCAGAGGACTGAAGATTGCTACTCTTTCTGTGAGTTTATCCCCAGATAAATAAACCTATGTTATACTCAATTTGGGAGCTATTGTGGAACTCATTTGTATGCCAACAAATTGGTGCCCAAGTGGCCAGAGTTCACGCCATTGTCGGCCCCTGCCCAGACCCATGTTTGGGGCCTTCTTCAACCCCACGCAGCTGAACTACCCCTCTGCAGCTGAAGTTTCCCTCTGGCATGCAACTTCATACTGTTTGGCTGGTCCTCCAAGCTGTGACTTGGCGCATCCATGTGGCTTGGTCCTGCCTACTAAGTGGCTGACTTACTGCTGCCTGTGGCTTTTTGCTGAAACTCCTCTGTGGCTTCTCTGGCTTCTGCCAGTCCTGCTCTGACTCCTGGGAGTAGTAGGTGCTCTGGCTTGTGTTCCCAGCTTGGATCCACAAATGCCTGGCCCGAGCTCCAGCCAGTAACCTTGCGATTCGTGACTGCCTGAAAGCTCTGGATTCCTTGATATTCTGCCCAACTGAAAACTTTTCCATATACAGATGTGCTGCTCTGTATTTAGTAATCAACTAAATGTTAGTAATTACGTCTCAGGTAATTCAGATGCTGATCTAGGACGTGCCTTACTTCTGCAATTGTGACACCTGCCAGCCAATAAAGGTTACTACACCTACAACTTTTCTGAAAATTACAATGGAAATAAATTAATTTGATAAATAAATAAATTTGAAAATTGTAAACCAACCCCAAGATAATTGCAGACAATATCACCATCCAGGAATTTAAAAACCTTTTTGTTTCTACTATGGATAAAATACTGCAAGAGCTATATGAGCTACCTAGTACATATATTTTGTGATCATGGCAGCTATTAGCATTGTTCTTCATATAATATCCCTAAAGGAATGGCTTGATAACAGCATAAATGAAAAACTTTTAGGAAGAATACCGTCTTTAGCTGAAAGGATACATACTATTGATAATGACAACCTTAATTTGACAAGCAATTCATGTCAATTCAATTCAATTCATGTTGATGAGTTATGAATCTTACAAAAGGGTACTGAGAGATTATCTGATAAGATTCATGCTGTTGAAATTGACAATCAAAATCTGCTAAAAAGTTATAAGCTAGTAGATAGAACATTCCTCCAGGAAGCCAATCTACACACCATCCAAATCTAAGAATGAGAAGATATCCTTAATGGAAAATTTTAGAACCTTGGAATCAAATGTGAAGAATGAGAACCAGAAATTAATTGATTTGATGAAATCATTTTAAATATTCACAGGGCAAGAGATCCAGGCTTTATAAAAGACAGTGGTAAAAAGATTTGAATCGATTGAGGAACTTGTCAGAACTGATAAGCAAGGAAAGGAGGTGCAGGCAAAGGATTTAGCATTGCCAGTACCTCTGAGAGTCAGAGATGAGTTACCAAGGGTTTTAGCTACTTCTCCTGTTATACCTCTGAAAAGCCAGCAAAACCTTAATACCCAAATTGATATAAAGAATGTAAATGGAAACCTATAGGTATGAAAAATCTGAAAGAAATTAAGCAAGCAGTAGTATCTTATGACATACAGTCACCATTTGTTATGGAGATAGTAAAGACATGGGCTTCAAGCAATAAAGTTACTCCACATGATTGGCTTTGATTACTCTTAGTGGTGCTGGAAGATGGGCTGCAATTACAGTAAAAGTGTTATTAGAGAGAGGAGGCTAAAACCCTAGAACAGCAAGGTAGACTCAAAGAATTTGAGCCTTCCCAATATTAAATTCTTGAAATGGTCGTTATGCTGATCCACAGTCACGTTATTTACAATAAACACATCTTGTCTCTATGCCATACAGTACCCTTGAATGCTTGGGACAGGATACAAGAACTCCGAAGAAGAATTGAATCATATACTAAGGCCATACAAGGCCCAAGAGAACCCTTTAGTGACTTTTTAAGAAAGATTAAAACTGTACAAATGGGGGTAACAGATCCAGAAGATAGATGAGTAATTATTGAATCTCTGGCTTTTTGAAAATGCCAACTTAGAATGTAAAAAGATACTTGGGCCTTTAAATGTCAGATCAGCACCAATGGATAAATGGATCCTGCACACTGTCAATGTTGAGTCATTTCACTATAATACTGAGGCTTAGGTAGGAGAAGCAATTTCCAAAGGTATGGAGAGACGTCAAAGTACCAAAAGTTTTAATTGTTGTAGAATAGGACATCTGAGAATGGATTGTAGACAAGGCATAATGTTTCCTTTGGGAATGACAAAAATGGAAAGTCTCAATTTTCTAGATTATGTAGACGATGTGGCAAAGGCCGACATCGGACCAATGAATGTAGATCAACAAGAGACAAACAAGGCAACCCATTACCATTGGGAAATCCTTGGGGGGGGGCCTCTCACATGCCCCCAGGTCAAATGTGGTATATTCTTTCCCAGTCAATGTAGAAGACATACCTCCCCAGGAAAATTTTAAAAAATACAGTGACTGTTGTTAAAAAACATACTGCTCTGGATGAGAGAATACTCATGAAGGATGAATCAGTAATTCTAATAAAAAATAGGAAATGTATATTTTGGCAGACTTCTATAAATGATCAAGCACCAAAACTGAGATTATGAATAAATAACATTGTAATTGAAGAATTACTAGACACAGGTATGGATGTGACTATTATACCAGAATTTTGACATCTGAATTGGCCTCTTCAGGAGTCAGATGTTCAATTCCTAGGAACTGGAACCCTATCTCAACTAAAACAAAGGACAAGATGGGTTGAATGTATAGGATCATAAGGACAGAGAGGAAGGCTAACGCCATATGTGGCTAATATGGTAGTGAATCTATGGGGTTGTGATCAGTAGCAGCAATGGAATACCCAGAGTAACATTCCTGCAGTCTCAGAAATGGAACATAAACCAACTCATGTTTCTGAGAAGGATATTATAAGGTACTGTAAAAAACAGTCACCAACCATTCAGGCTGTACAAAACCACAAAACAACTAGCAAAATTTCAGAGTTATCAATGGTCCTACCTTTAAATGATTAACTGAGAAACCTATATGGGTTAAACAATGGCCTTTAACAGAAGAAAAACTGCAGGCTTTAGAACAGCTAGTACAGGAGCAACTAGATGCTCAGTATTTTGAAGAATCAACCAGATCGTGGAATTCTCCTGTATTTTCTGTTAAAAGAAATCTGAAAAGTAAAGTGTGGTGACAGATCTAAGAACTGTTAATAAGGTGATTCCACCAATGTGACCTCTATAATCTGGAATTCCTTTGCCATCCCCATTGCCTAAAGAATGGCCCCTTATAGATATTTATTTAAAAGATTTATTTCTTTACTATACCTTTACAAGAAAAATACAGATAAGTTTGCCTTCACAGTGTCTACTTACAATAATTCTCAGTCTACTAAGAGATATCAACGGACAGTACTCCCACATGGAATGTTAATAGTGCTCACTCTGTACCAATATTTTATATATAAGCAATTCGAAATAATATGTAAACAATTTCCTAAATCTACAGTTTACCATTACATGGATGGCATTTTGCTATATGATTCAAATGTAGATACTTTAGAAAGAATTCTTGAAGAAGTAAAGAAAGTTTTGCCTAGTTGGGGATTACAAATTGCTTCTGAAAAAAATATAAAGAGATTCTACCAATTATCTAGGTTATAAAAAGTTTACAGAAAATTAGAACACAAAAGTGCAAATTAGGAGATATTGAATGGGGACTCTTAATGACTTTCAAAGATTGCTAGGAGACATTTCCAATCTACAGCCTACTTCTGATATAACACCTTATCTAATAATTCATTTAAAAATAAACCCTAGATGGTTAGGGTAAGGGTTAGGGTTAGAGTTAGATGGTGACAAAGGCTTAAATAGTCCCAGGGAATTAACAGCTGAAGCTGAGAAAGAATTGACTTTGATTGAAGATAAATTGTAGGAGGCACATGTAGATCAGAATCTTAACTGCATTCTGGCCATTTTACCCTCCAAATATTCCCCTACAGGAATTTTAATGTAGAGGGAACTTATTATCTTCAAATGGATCTTTTTACCGCATAAACCAAGTAAAAAATTAAGTCTTATGTGGAAAAGATCTCTTAATCAATTATAAAAGGAAGATTGAAACTTTGTCAGCTACCAGGAATAGACCCATTAGAGATTATAGTACCTTTTACTAATGATGAAATTAACAAATTATGGGAAGACAATGAACCCTAGCAAAGAACTTGTTCTAATTTTGGGGGAGAGATAAATAACAACTATCCCGAAAGAAATAGAATTAAACTCATAAGGAAAAATACTTGGATCCTTCCTGGCACTGTATGTAATACACCAATAACTGAAGCCCCTACATATTATAATTGTTGGCAGAGGTTTCTGTCTCACCCTGTGCTGCAGCTGCTCAGTCCCAAAGAAACACACAGAGGCCTACATTAATTACAACACTGCTTGAACAATGACTCTAGTATATTCCTAGCAAGCTCTTACATCTTAAATTAACCCATTTTTTGCCCCTCAATGGAAGAATCGATCAAGAAAGTGTGGAATATATACACATTAGAATACTACTCAGTGGTAAAAAACAATGACATCTTAAATTTTGCATGCAAATGGATGGAAATAGAAAACACTATATTTAGTGAGATAACCCAAACCCAAAAAGATGATTATGGTATGTACTCATTCATTAGTGGACCCTAGTCATAAACAAAGGACATTAAGCTTATAGCTCACAAGCCTAGAGAAGCCAAATAGCAAGGTGAACCCAAACAAAAACATATATAGATCCTCCTGGATTGGAAGCAAACAAGATCACCGGGCAAATGTTGGAAGCACAGGAATGGGGATAGGGGTGGAGGTAGGGGTGAGGGTGGGTGAAAGGGAAAGGGGGAGGGGGAAGGGAGAAGGGATGGACTGGGGAGAGCTTGGGGGAATGGGAGGGTAGAGATGGAGGAAGGGTGGATATTGGAGAAGGGAATAAGATATCTACATTAAGGGAGTCATTTTAGGATTGGCAAGAGACTTGGCTCTAGAGGGGATCCCAGGTGTCCACAGGAATGTTCCCAGCTAGCTACTTGGGCAGCAGAGGAGAGGGTGCCTGAACTAGCATTGTTCATAGTCACATTGATGAATATCTTGATCATCACCATAGAAATTTTGTCCGATCAATGGAGATAGAGACAGAGACCCACATTCACATCAGAGCAATGGACTGAGCTCCCAAGGTCCAGTTGAAGAGCAGAAGGTGGGAGAAGATGAGCAAGGAAGTCAGGACCGTGAGAGGCTCGTCCACCCACTGAGACAGTGTGCCTGATCTAATGGGAGCTCACCAAATCCAGCTGGACCAGGACTGAATGAGCATATGATCAAACCAGAATCTCTGAATGTGGCTGCCAATGGGGGCTGACTGAGACGCCAATGATAATGGCACTGGGACCTATCTCTTCTGTATGTATTGGCTTTTTGGGAACCTAGTCTATATGGATGCACACCTTCCTAGGCCGGGACGGAATGGGGAGGGCCTTGGGCTTCCCACAGGGCAGGGTACTCTGCCCACTCTTAAGGAAGCAGGGGGAGGGAGGAAGGATAGTGGGGAAGAGGGAGGGGACTGGGAGATTGGGTGGAAGTGTAAATTTTTGAATGAAAAATAAAAGAATATGAAAATAAACAAACAAAATAAAACAAAAAAAAACCAATGTTTGTCCTCAGGGTTAGGTGGTGCGGGAGAATTGTCTATATTCTGTCAATTATGTTTTAAATAAATGTTGATTGGTCAGTAGCCAGGCAGGAAATATAGGTGGGACAACCAGAGGAGAAGTAGAGGTGGAGCAATGAGAATAGGAGAATTCTGGGAAGAAGGAAGCTTTTTCTGCAGTCCTGCCCAGACCATGAAAGAAGCAAGATGTGACCTACCCCACCGAAAATGGTACCAAGCCATGTGGCTAACGTAGATAAGAATAGTGGGTTAATATAAGTTAAAAAAGCCAATCCAATGCCTGAGCTAATGGGCCAATCAGTTTATCATTAATATCGACTCTCTGTGTGATTTTCCTTGGGGCCAAATGGCTGTGGGACCTGGTGGGAGGACAGAAACCCAAACAAGCAGGCCTTCATGTTACAGTTAGGAACATTTAGTATGGGTTTGTTATAAGTGGTATAGTGTTGTGGGTGGAGATGAAGTAAGTTCAGGGATCTCTTTTGATTAAAATAGGGGGGAGCAGATGGGATGGGATAATAGGTAGATTAGATTATTACTTGTGAGCTATTATTTATAGACAAGTTATATTGATATAGATTCTTGCATATTGACAAAAATTCAAATTGTACTTGTTATATTGAATATGTTCCTATATCTGTTTACAGTATTTGTGCACCTATGCAGTTATTTTGTCATATTGTATGCATGCATTTTTCTACCATTGCTTAAGATATTTTGTATATTGGTGCAATTTTAGGATATATTTATCATATTGTACTATACATTTCTACCTTTCATCAAGATTCTTATACATTGTTTACATTTTGAGGTCATTGCTGTACATTGTTTAAATATTTTTTAATATTTTAATATCAAGCCTTAGACTTTAAGCTAGATAGGTATTAAGAATTATAGGCCAATAGTTATCCATGTTTGTCATATTTATAGTCAGACTAATCAGGTTCTTTAGATGCATAGAGATTGTATTTCACATAGATAGATAATCTTCAAACACTACAAAGAACTGTAGAATATGGCATTTTAATGACTTAGGATTCTGTTGACATGAGACACAATTTCTCCGGGCATCGCTGATCTATTTCTGAGAGAATGTTGGGTGCCAAATATATTCCACTTAGAGCTTGTTTTCTTCTTGGCAAAACTGGCCTTTGAGCAAAGAATTACCCCTGTCTTGATCACTGTAGACAGAGACTGCTCATTTATTCCTGGCCACTCAGATACCAAATAATCACACAGAAACTATTAATTGCAACACTGCTTGGCCAATGACTCTAGCATATTCCTAGCTAGCTCTTATGTCTTAAATTAACACATTTCTATTAATGTATATAGCTCCACATGGCTGTGGCCTACCAGTAAGATTCTGTCCAGCATCTGTGTCCTTTGGCAGCTACAGGGAGTCTCCCTGACTCTGCCTTCTTTCCTCCTCTATCTTCTTGGAATTCCCACATTACTTTATTCTGCCCTGTTGTAGGTCAAAGCATCTTTATTCATTAACCAATGGTAATAAAACATTCACAGCATGCAGAGAGGAATCCCACATCAGACCACTGACCAAATGCATGGTTTCATACTGGACAAGCAGGATACAAGCAACAAGACTGCCAAACCTTGCCAAGAGAGGGTAAGACGGTTTTGAAATTTTTCCTTCCTCTGAAAATGGTCAGTTAATCTAGGCCTTAGCCAAAGTTGGTTGCTCCAGCATTGCAAATGAGATTTTGGGTGAATGTCCAGTTTGCCAGTTGTCTCTGTCATTTCTTGCACCTTTTGGAAGTTGCGTGATTGCACTTCCTGTTTACGCAAGTAATATTATTTCCCTTCTCAGGTCTTTGATGGGGTAAAGACTAGATAGTCATAGTTATTTTCCTCTCATGACTTAGCCAAGCCACTTTTAATATAAGACGTAGACTCCTAGGGTAGGATAACTATTGAAACATTTAGCATATGTTTTTTGCTTGATGTTGTTCATGCTGGTTGTAATTCTAATTTTTATATATGTTTTGCCTTTTCTTTTCCCAGGACAATAATTAATATTTGTTCTTATTGTATATAGTTTTATATTAGGCTTAGAATTCTCTTATTTAGGCCAAAAGGGGAGGTGCTATGGGAACTCCTTCAGCCAATAGCCTTTAAGATACCAGCCCAGTCTGGGTGTGGTCTTATGTACTATAAATGCAGAGAAAAAGTGTGCACAGTCCTTTTGGCTGCTGGATTTGGTTCCATTTTTTCAGCACACACACAGAGGACTGCAGACTGCTACTCTTTCTGTGAGTTTATTCCCAGATAAATAAACCTTTGTTATACTCCATTTCTGATGTGGGAGTCTCCCTGTATGCTGTGATTAGCATTAACAAATAAAGAAACTGCTTTGGACCTATAGCAAGGCAGAACTTAGGTAGACAGGGAAAGCTAGGCTGAAAGCTGGGAGAAAGAAGGGCAGAGTCAGAGGGACACCATGGATGCCAGAGACAGATGCTGGTCGGAACTTTAGCTGGTAAGTCAGAGCCGCATGGCTGTAAAAAGATGAATAGAAATGGGTTAAATTAATATGTAAGAGTTAGCCAATAAGAAGCTAGAGCTAATAGACCAAGCAGTGATTTAATTAATATAGTTTCTGTGTGATTATTTTGGTTCTGGGTAGCTGGGACAAAAAAATGGCCTCCTTTCAACACATTTCAGACTATTGTGGAACTATTTTGTACGCCAACAAATATTTGTTTATACTGCATGAATGTGTGCCTATGTTTTGCCTTACATGCCTAAGCCACCTGACTGATTTAATAAAGAGCTGAATAGACATTAGCTAGGCAGGAGAGGACAGGCAGAATTTCTAGGGAGAAAGAAGAGGTAATAAATCTGGGCACACAGAGGACACTACAGAGACATGGAACAAGTCAGGGATACAGAATGGAAGAGAGCTAAAAAATCTACATGGAAGAACAAAAAAGTTATTAGAGCTAGTTGGGAATGAGCATAAGCTAAGGCCAATCTTTCATGTTAATAAGAAATTTACATGTCAATATTGGGGAGCTACTTGAGTAGGCTCTGCTTGTGGTGTATAGAGGTGTGGCTCTTTTAAGAGGCCCCTTTATTACAGCTGAGCACTTGAGCAGCCTGTGCTACTGGGGTGGGAGACTAGATAGAAGTGCCTACCCAGAGACACAACAATTTCCAAGAACCATGTGCTGTTGGGATGGTTAGGTATGACTGGGACAGTTGCATGTAGCTCCTGCCACTGCCTGAGAACATGAAGGGGGTATAGCCAGGTACTAGGGCCATGTGCTAAACCTCACCTAACCTTGCAGCAAATGGCAGGACCATTTAAGATTTGTCTCCTGTGGTCAGAGAATGCTGCAGGCATGCAGTAAAATCAAGTCCATACTGAGAAAAACCTCTGAACAGGTAGAGTATGCTTTAAAAGGTGCTTAAATGTTGAAGAAAGAAAAGAAAATGGGCATAGACAGTCATAGAAAAATAAATAGTTTAAAAATAAAGTCTTTAGAAAAAAGAATATAGTAATGTAAAAAGAAAAATCCACATACAGGTGGAAAATACATAGGGCATTTGTATCCTATATGGTGTTTTTTTAGCTTTGAAAATTTTAAATGCTAATGAGAAAAAACAACTGATGATATAGATTGGATTGTAGAAAAGGTTGCTGAATTGAACCAGCATATACATTTTAAGGTTGTCTTAACTTCATAATGGAGTCAGGAAATATGTTACATTGGGGGAGAGGTTATTTGTTTGTTTCCATAGGAAACAAAGTATTGTGGATTCCTTCAAAATTAATGAAGATCAGATTTGATTGGGCTAGACATCCTGAGGGTTTTGGCTATAGAAATAAATAAAAAAAGACCATAGGACAGGTGACATATGCTGATCCCTCTATAATAGAAACAATGCTGAGACTGGATGAGACATGTTAAATATTGTTGGCTCCAGAGTCCTCATGACTTACTATTATATGCCATCCTTTCATATGGCATGAATTGAAGCTTGTTCATACAGTCCAAACAAACTAAGAAAGTTTCCAAATGCCTTTTACCTGCTCAAACATAGAACAAAAAATAATCTTTAGCTGACTTGTACACACCACACATTCCATACTTGTGTTAATACAGATAAATATGTTACCTTTATACGTTTATTTGATTTTAGAAAAACAGGAACAAACACCAATAAAGACAAGTAGCCCAGGGAATCCAGCCTCTCTGAATGCCTCTGTTGCAGTTTCCTCAAAATTCTACATCCAGAACAACTTTAAAGCTGCTAGTTGAGATGATCCAGCTTTATAGACTATACAGCCAAGACTTCAGAAAAACTCTATACTTTCCTATCACACAGAGACTAAAAAAAAAAATAATATAGCTAGTTCTCCCAGAACTTGACCATTATCCAGATTTTCTCAGAGTCCCCCAGTGATGCTATCACCCTAAGACAATAGGAAGCAGTCTTGAGAACACAATACCCACATTCCCAAGAGTTGGATTGTGTGGTTTATGATAGTTTGGAGTATGCTTGTCATTGTTTAGGGGATTGGTTACAAATTGTTATTGGTTATGGTCAGGAAAAAACTAAACAAGACAGATTGGATTCAAGGACTCTTTCTGAAAGGAGGATATAGAAATGATGGAATAAAAAGGTATATTATTGAATCTACCTTTAAACTAGAAAAAGAGCAAATAATAATCTCAAATTTTTACATTGGTATGAATTTTTGTATATTGATACAAATTTAAGAATATTTTTGTTTTTAACATACTGTATATATGTTTCTTCTACTCTTGTTCAAGGTAATGTACATATGCAGCTCATTTTAAAATGTAATGTAAAGTTCTATTCCTTAAAGACTATTATTATACATTGTTTAGGATAACTAAGAAATGTAGGTTATTAGTCATTTATAACAATCAAACTTGTAGTCATATTAGGTATGTTTTCAAAGTTGAACAGAGATGTACTTTAAGTAGATAGCCTTCAAACACTTCAAAGACCTACAGAATATATCATTTAAAATGCTTTAATAACAGAAGGCTTTTCATGACAGTGAAACATGTCTGCTCCTGGTAATACCAATTTACTTCAAAAATGATGCTAGACATTGAAGAACCTCCTTATGGAGTTTGCTTTTATTGTGGTAAAGCTAACAACTGGGCAAAGAAACTGCCATTTCTTTGACTGCTGACAGTATGCTGTCCAAATTGGACAAGCAGGATGCAAAAGAAAGTGACTGTCAAATGTTGCCTAGACAAGGTAGGACAGTCCTTCAAAAATTCCTGCTTCATAGAAATGTCTGTCAGATATTTTAGGCCTGTAGGCTGAATGTGGATACTCCAAAATTGCAGAGGAACCTTGGGTGACTGTCCAGACAGCCAGCTGTCTCTGTCATTTCTGTAGTTTTGGAATTTGTTTGCTCTGTACTTCCAGTTTACTCTGGTAAATTATATCCTTCTTGGGTCTTTGATGGGATTGAAGACTTTATAGTTATATCTATAGTTTTCCTTGTTATCAAATTTGTAAAAGAAACAAAAGTGATATAAAGTGTATAAAGTTGAAAGACATAAAAGCTTGTTTATTTAAGAAAATGTTTTTAGGTTTAAAATGACATTGTTTGGATGGTAATACAAGTACAAAGTGGTTTGGAATAAAACTTTGGACTTATAAAGATAGGATAAATAATATTTTCTCTGAAATTGCCAAATACAAATGGACTGGATATTGTAAATGTAATTCTTAACTGATAACTGTTCTTATTATATATAGTTTTACTATGTTAGAGTTAAACCTTTTCCTTATTATTCAGACAAAAGGGGGAAAATGTTGCAGAATATTTGTGTTCACTATAAAGATGTGTTTTTGTTTAAGGTACGTTCTGATTGGTTTGTATAGAACTGAATGGCCAATAGCTAGGCAGGAAAGGATATATGGGAGAGAGAGGAAGAGAAGTAGAAATCTAGGCATGCAGATTTCAGAGACTCTGAAGAAGTTGAATATATGGTACATAACAGACATAACAAAGCCATGTGGCAGAATATAGATTAATAGAGATGGTTAATTTAAGTTATAAGAGCTAGACAGAAAAAGGCCAAGCTTTCATAATTAATATTAAGTTTCTGTGTTATTAGGGAGCTGGCAGTACCCACATAAGATACTCTGGCAAGAAAGTTTGCTACAAATTAAGCCTAAGGTAAGGCCAACTTTCATAGTAATTTGAAGTCTCTCTGTGTCATTATTGGGGAGCTGGTGGTCTGATAAAATAGACCAATTGCACCTTCTTATTCTGGGTTCCATTTAGTTTGGTGTTACAATAAACAAATTGGGTTTTCTAGTGTCCTCTCTACTATTGAATGTCTTTATTTCTTTTTACACATAATATTTTTACTAATTTTTTTGAGAATTTCATACATGCAATTAATACAATGTATTTTGATCATATTCATCCCACACCCCCTACTTCCACCCAGGTCCTCCTTTACCCTGTTATCTCTTATAAATTCATATCTTCTCTATTTTAAATTATCATTCATTGTTCACATTTTTATTTCTAGTATAGAAACAATTCTCAAAGGCATTCATTTGTATGCATCAATGTTTTATTTAACACATGTCTGAAGACAAAACAGCTGGTTTTAAGAACATTTGAGAAATACAGCTGCATCATCAATGGAAAAGCCTGTCAAAATCAGACTGTTAAGTTAGATATGAGTTCTTAGAATTTTATAGGAAATAAAACTGTATCATCTGCAGTTTAGTCAGTTGTGGATTATAATAGTTGTGGCAGTTGTGTTTAGTTACCAAAGAAGTCACAGAAGGGTCAAGTAGGATTACAAGAAAGTACATTATTATGAAACAACAACCACATCCATTCTTTTTCCTTTTCTGAGACTATGGCACATTTTTTTTTCTGTCCTGTTTTCAAATCACCCTGGACTGCAAACTTTGAATGCATCCTCTGACTGTTTGGTGGCCTATAATTGCTACCATGATGGTTTGTGTAGTCATAATAAAGTTTAGAGGTAGAAGGACCAATAAAGCATTTCTAAACTTCTGGGGAGAATGTGGCAATGAATATTGGAGTGGTCACTATTTTCAACAGTTGAGTTTTCTCATGATTCAATAACAAAGATATAGTATAAAATGTTCTGTTATATTCTTGCTTTAGTAGAAAATTAGGTGAAGGAAGGAGTAAAACAAATGTATTAGTAGAACTTTAAAGTTTATATTTTCTTATGGAAATATTAAAAATATATCTTTTAGAAGAGTATTATTAGAGCTGAGTAGCATTCTGTAGGAGGTTGCTTGCTCGTTTCCTGGCCACCCAGACCCCCAAAATAATTACACAGAAACTGTATTAATTACATCACTGCTTGCCCCATTTGCTCTAGCTTCTTATTGGCTAACTCTTACATCTTAATTTAACCCATTTCTATTAATCTGTATATTGCCAC
>PVIU01026924.1:0-21264 GCA_004026605.1 Ondatra zibethicus | reverse complement strand
AGGGATGGTAATGCCTCCGGAAGTACCTTTATTGTATAGGATTGTTTTGGCTATCCTGGGTTTTTTGTTTTTCCATATAAACCTGATTATTGTTCTCTCAAGGTCTGTGAAGAATTTTGTTGGGATTTTGACGGGGATTGCATTGAATCTATAGATTGCCTTTGGTAGAATTTCCATTTTTACTATATTGATCCTACCAATTCAGGAGCATGGGAGATCCTGCCATTTTCTGGTATCCTCTTCGATTTCTTTCTTCAAGGCCTTAAAGTTCTTGTCAAATAGATCTTTCACTTCCTTGGTTAGTGTTACCCCAAGATACTTTATGCTATTTGTGGCTATCGTGACAGGTGATGTTTCTCTGATTTCCCTTTCTGTTTCTTTATCCTTTGTGTATAGGAGGGCTACTGATTTTTTTGAGTTGATCTTGTATCCTGCCACATCACTGAAGGTATTTATCAGCTGTAGAAGTTCTTTGGTAGAGTTTTCAGGGTAACTTACGTACACTATCATATCATCTGCAAATAATGAAGGTTTGACTTCTTCCTTTCCAATTTGAATCCCCTTGATCTCCTTATTTTGTCTTATAGCTATTGCTAGAACTTCAAGGACTATATTAAAGATATATGGAGAGAGTGGGCAGCCTTGTCTTGTTCCTGATTTTAGTGGTTTCACTTTGAGTTTCTTTCCATTAAATTTAATGTTAGCTCTTGGCTTGCTGTATATTGCTTTTATTATATTTAGATATGAACCTTGTATCCCTAATCTCTCCAAGACCTTTATCATAAAGGGGTGTTGAATTTTGTGAAATGCTTTTTCAGTATCTAATGAAATGATCATATGATTTTTTCTTTCAGTTTATTTATATGATGGATTACATTGATAGATTTCCGTATGTTGAACCAGCCCTGCATCTCTGGGATGAAACCTACTTGATCATAATGGATGATTTTTTTGATGTGTTCTTGGATTTGGTTTCCCAGTATTTTATTGAGAACTTTTGCATTGATGTTTATGAGTGAGATTGGTCTGTAATTCTTTCTTGGTTGCTTCTTTGTGTGGTTTTGGTATCAGGGTAACTGTAGCTTCATAAAAAGAGTTTGGCAATGACCCTTCTGTTTCTATTATGTGAAACACCTTAAGGAGTATAGGTGTTAGCTCTTCTTGGAAGTTCTGGCAGAATTCTGAATTAAAACCATCTGGTCCTGGGCATTTTTTTTTTTTTGGAGGTTTTTGATGACAGCTTCTATTTCCTCGCGACTTATAGGACTATTTAAATTGTTCACCTGGTCTTGATTTAATTTTGGTATATGGTAGTTATCTAAAAAACTGTCCATTTCTTTTACATTTTCCAATTTTGTGGCATACAGGCTTTTGTAGTAAGACCTAATGATTCTCTGAATTTCCTCAGTGTCTGTTGTTATGTCCCCCTTTTCATTTCTGATCTTCTTAATTTGAGTGTTCTCTGTCTGCCTTTTGATTAGTTTGGATAAGGGTTTGTAGATCTTGTTGATTTTCACAAGGAACCAGCTTTTTGTTTCATTGATTCTTTGGATTGTTTTCTGTGTCTCTATTTTGTTGATTTCAGCCCTTAGTTAGATTATTTCCAGTCTTCTACTCCTCCTGGGTGAGTCTGCTTCTTTCTTTTCTAGAGCTTTTAGGTGTGCTGTTAAGTCACTAATGTGAGCTTTCTCCATTTTCTTTATGTGGGCACTTAGTGCTATGAACTTTCCTCTTAGCACTGCTTTCATAGTGTCCCATAGCTTGGGATATGTTGTTTCTTTATTTTCATTGAATTCAAGGAAGACTTTAATTTCTTTATTTCTTCCTTGACCCAGGAGTGGATCAGTAGTTGACTGTTCAGTTTCCATGAGTTTGTAGGCTTTTGGGGGATGGAATTGTTGTTACATTCTAACTTTACTCCATGGTGATCCGATAAGACACAGGTGGTTACTCCAACATTTTTGTATCTGTGGATGTTTGCTTTGTTACTAAGTATGTGCTCAATTTTCCAGAAGTTTCCATGGGATGCTGAGAAGAAGGTATATTCTTTCCTGTTTGGGTGGAATGTTCTATAGATGTCTATTAAATCCATTTGATTCATTACATCTGTTAGTTCTCGTATTTCTCTGTTAGGTTTCTGTCTGGTTGACCTGTTCATTGATGAGAGATGAGTGTTGAAATCTCCTACTATTAGTGTGTGTGGTTTGATGTGTTGTTTGAGTTCTAGTAATGTTTCTTTTACATATGTGGGTGTCTTTATATTAGGGGCATAAATATTCAGGATTGAGACTTCATCATGATGAATTTTTCCTGTTATGAGTATAAAGTGTCCATCTCCATCTCTTCTGATTGATTTTAGTTTGAAGTCCATTTTGTTAGATATTAGTATAGCCACACCTTGCTTGTTTCTTAGGGCCGCTTGATTGAAAAACCTTTTCCCAACCCTTTACTCTGAGATAATGTATTTCTTTGTGGTTGAGGTGTGTTTCTTGTAAACAGCAGAATGTTGGATCCTGTTTTTGTATCCATTCTCTTAACCTGTGCCTTTTTATAGGTGAATTGAGTCCATTGATATTAAGTGATATTAATGACCAGTGGTTTTTAACTCCGGTTATTTATTTATTTATTTTTTTGGTGTTAGTGTTTGTGTGTTTCCCTTCTTTGAGTTGTGCTGGCAGACGGTTGTTTTATGTCTGTGCTACTATGGGTGTTGTTGGCTTCCTTTGTTAGTGGTTTTCCTTCTAGTACTTTCTGTAAGACTCGGTTTGTGGCTACGTATTATTTAAATCTGTTTTTGTCCTGGAATATTTTGTTTTCTCCATTGATGGTGAATGCAAGCTTTGCTGGGTATAGTAGTCTGGGCTTGCATCCATGGTTTCTTAGTGTCTGCAGCACATCTATCCAAGACCTTCTGGCTTTCATGGTTTCCAGTGAAAAGTCAGGTGTAATTCTGATAGGTTTACCTTCATATGTTACTTGCCCTTTCTCCTTTGCAGCTCTTAATATTCTTTCTTTATTCTGTATGTTTTCTGTTTTGATTACTATATGGTGAGGCAATGTTTTTTTTGATCCAGTCTATTTGGTGTTCTGTATGCTTCTTGTACCTTCATAGGAGTATCCTTCTTTAGGTTGGGAAAGTTTTCTTCTATAATTTTGTTGAATATGTTTTCTGGGCCTTTGAGCTGTAATTCTTATCCTTCTTCTATCCCTATTATACTTAGGTTTGGTCTTTTCATGGTGTCCCAGATTTCCTGGATGTTTTGTGTTAAGAATTTGTTGGATTTGTTGTTTTCTTTAATCAATGAGTTTATTTCCTCTATAGTATCTTCAGTGTCTGAGATTCTTTCTTCTATCTCTTGTATTCTCTTGGTTATACTTGTCTCTATAGTTCCTGTTCGTTTACCCAGATTTTCCATTTCCAGAGTTCCCTTGTTTTGTGTTTTCTTTATTACCTCTATTTCAATCTTCAAGTCTTTAACTGTTTCCTTCACTGGTTTAATTGCTTTTTCTTGGTTTTCTTGGGTTTCTTTGAGGGATTTATTAATTTCTTTCAGCTTTTTGTTTGTCTTCTCCTCCATTTCTTTAAGGGAGTCTTTCACATCCTCTTTAAAGGGCTCCACCATTTTCATTAAGTAACATTTAAAGTTGTTTTCTTCTACTTCTTCTGGAATAGGGTGTTCAAGTCTTCTTGTTGCGTGCTCACTGGATTCTGGTGTTGTCATGATACTTTTCATGTTGTTGGAGGAATTCTTGCATTGTTACCTGCCCATCTCTTCCTTCAAATACAGCCAGGAGAGTCTTGACGTCCTGATCAAATCTTTGCTGTAAGTGACAGTGTACTTGGAGAATTTTCTTGGTCTGTCCTCTTTTAGGGTCTCAAGATACTGGATCCAGTTGTGCTGGTGAATCCCTCTGGATTGCTGATCTTGGCATCGGATCAGGGACTCCTGGTGGGCCAAGGACACTGTAGAGGAAAGGGCAAACTTGTGGGGGGAGCATGGTCATGTGAAACAATGAGGCCCCTGCAGCAGGGGCTGGTGGTGCCCGCACTCCCTTGTGGGGACCTTCTGGCAGAGCACACACACACTCACCCCTCTGGATCGCTGATCTCAGCACAGGAAGATGGACTCCTGGTGGGCCCAGGACCCAGCAGAGGAAAGGGCGAACTTGTGGAGGGAGGGCAGGGCCATGTGGAACCGAATGTCTACTTTCTACATGGAATCTATGTATTTAACCTGGGCCAGCCTTTGTTCTTAACTGGATCTGGTTTCCCTCACCCAGTGATAGAACAATGTAGGTGACTAACTCTGTTATAACAAGAGTCATGAACTTCCTCATTCCCTTCCTCATCTTAGTTTGACTTTCACTTGTTGCTACTACTGTGCAATTGCCTAAGTTTCATAATTTCCCATCCCTTTTATTTTTCTTCTTTGCCGTGTTGTATCTGTTAGTAGATTTTGCATCTGTGATTTTGGCTAATCTGAGAGTTTTGTGTTTCTGTTCTCTATATAACATAATTTAAGTATTGACCCTTGTGACTCAGTTTTGGGGCTGCTGATTCAGTATGTGTCCAAGCATCCTTCCTACCATCTTCAATAAATTTTGACGAGCTCTATACCTAAACTTCTGCTTCAAAATTAAATAATGTCAATAATCACATGCAATAAACTTGGACAGATTGATTCAATGAAGGGCAGAAATAGCCTATGTATAATGAATTTGTTTTTCATATAAATTCTCTACATTTACACTTTAAATGTATTAAAATGAAAATGTAAGAAGGTAACAGGCTTTCTGGCATAAATGTATTCCTGGAAGTCCATTTCAAAAACAAAAGGCATCTGTATAAATTTTTATTAAAAATTTAGCAGGCTCTTTATTTAAATAAATCCCAGGATGAAGTATTACACAGAAAAAAAAAAGACTTGTATCAAGTCAGCTTATCTGACAGAAATGAATAATTCCCAAGTCACAACAAAAGTACATTTCTTATTCATGTAATTTGTACAATGTTGGTTGAGAAGGAAGCTCTGGAGGAATTGGGGAACCTTCGGACATATGTCTAAGATAGCTTCAGCAGGAATATGTCCCACATCTTTTACTATCAGGAGTTAATTAAGAATAAAAGACTTAACTACAATTAAGAATTCAGTAATTAAGGAACATTTGTCCCATCAGGAATTAAGTGTTCTGACCTGGAAATGATGATCTAAGGTTTATAACTTCTTCCTTGTCCATCCCAACCAAAAATCATACTAAGAAGCACCACTCTCCACTGATAAAAAAAATAAGAACTGGTTATCAGTGAGTAGCACTAATGACTGTCACAGTCTGGGGTTAGCAGCTGTTTGTTCCTCTGTTTTACCCAGATAAAACACTCCCCTGTCCTCAACATTGACAAGAGATGCATAACCAGCATCACACGCAGGGCTGGATATCCATCTATGTGAAAGAAGGAGCAATGCAAATAGTTGCAGTAGAGACAGAAACAGCCTCTGACCCAGAGAAAAATGATCAAAGTCATGTCTTATCCCGTTACATCAGTGGGGAAATCAAGCTTGGAAAATCTCAGGAAAAGTCTTTTGAAAGGTGTATGGATTGAAGGAATGCTGTACTCACTGCCTGGGTTGTACCCACTCTAATGTTCCACAGGAAAAAATGTTATTATAGACTTCTATCCTGTGATGCTCTTTTAACATGATGGCTCATGAATTCAATGAACCCATATTCTCTTGGATGGAGAGTCTTGAACAATTTTCTTTGCTTCCATTTGAAGTGAACGTCAAGGACTACACCTCTGGTGGGGTGGGCAGGTTCTCAGTCTGTAGACTTTCCAATGATGGTTGAAGCTCAGTGCTTTTTGTAAGTTCTGACTTGTCAAATTCTCCTAGTTTAGAGTTATTCCATTTGATAATACATTTCTCTTCAAAACATCACTATATTTCTGTCTTTGATTTTGGATGGCTTTATGTATAAAAATTTTGGTAACTTCTTTTAAGGATATAGTACTCTTATTTGTGAAATGTCTGTTGCTTCTTCACCCTATATATCTGTGGTATTTCTCTTCTTTCCTTTCTCCCCAGGATTTCACTGTTGATATTCTAGGCTTGTGGGGTGTCTCTTTATGTCTTTCTCTCAATGCTTTGGTTTAGTTAGAGGATTTTGTAGCTATCACTGCACACGTGACAGGCAGAATAAAGTTCCTCAATGTGCTCACATCCTAATCTAGAGAGCTAGAAATACATTATGTTCTGTGCTCAAGAGGAGTTAACATTGCAGGTGAAATTAGGCTTGTGAGTCAGGTGATCTTCAAATAGATTATCTTGAATGGTACATATGGGCCCAATGTAATCACGAGGGCTCCTGAAAGCAGAAACAGGAAATAGAAGGAGAATCAGTGTCAGAGTGAAGCAATGGGAGAAAAATTAGATCAGCTGTGTCTGTCTTTAGAAAGAGCCATGAGCCAAAATATGTAGTAGAGAGTTACCAGTCAAGACCACACATGTGCCTAGAACCTTGACAAGGTGAGAAAGTGGATTATCCTCTGAAGCTTCCACATACAAATACATGCCATTCAGACCAGACAGACTCATTTAATGCTTCCAACAATCATGAGAATAACTTTTCATTAACCAACTTGTAGTTATTTCTTATGGAAACAATAGGAAGCATCTTCAATCTGCTCAGAGCCTTTAGCACTAGCTCTACTTGGCATCTTCATTGTTTAATATTAGCTGCAAGGCTAAATTTTAATCAGTTTTGTTTAAATACATTTCTCAATTATGGATTTTATTGTGAGAATATAAGAAACAGTCGTTTATGCTAACAGCAATGAGCTCTGTAATTTGTGGGCATTATAGTTCCTTTTTATTTCAATTTGCAAACCAACAAGGTCTTTCTTCAGCTCATCTCTACTCTAATACTTCATCAAATGAAGCCAGTTGCAGCCAATACATGCTACTAAATTTTCCCAACTTATTTTCCAATTCTCCAAGTTTGTTATACATATAGAATTCTTTCCAAGGTATTGCATACAATAACTTAATCAAGCATGCCATTATAGCATAATACTTTTCATGCCACAGTATTTGATCAATACCACATTCTGCTATGGTTAAAGCTTAGAAAATCACTGTGCTCTGTAACAAATATTCTTGCCTAAAATCTTGTTGGATCCAAGGAAGGTTATTATTTTTACACTGTTAATCAGAAGATTTGATGTACCTGTCTTAAATCTAGGGCAAAATCTAGGAAAGCAAGCATATTCTGGAGCACAGCTTATCTTGATACTAGAGGAAGAGCAAGCATGGTGTGGTCAATGATGTATTGACTCTCCCCATAAGTGACATGTTTATGCCCACTTGCATTTCCTTGGCCATATCAAATAGCATGGACCGGTCTAATCACAGGGTGATAGCAGAGTATATAAAATATACTTATGAAGAGAACAGAAAATATTTGGTGTGCAAAAATGAGGACTGCAGTACCCTTTTGACTCAATGCAAGTTTAGTAAAGTGATGTTTGCTGTAATTGGCCACAGATGGATTCAGAAATGGGCACTATACTATGAGAGAGGAGGACTCTGAAGAAATAACTCACATATTTGCAATAGGTTTATCAATTTTAAACACATTATCATCAGAATCAACCACTTATATTTTAAAAGCCTAGTCATTGGCAAGCATATTTTAAGAGGTAAATACCATTTTGGTGTGTGGGAAATTACTCAGTGTAAAGAAAGCATAAGAACATGAGTTTGTATCCTCAGAACCCACATAAAAAGTCTATCTTGACTTCATATGCCTATAAATCCAACATGACAAGCAGATCCTGGAGTTTGTTGGCAAGCCAGTCTAACTTAAATGAGTTCAGTGAGAGACCCTTTCTCAAAGAGCAGCAATGTAGAAAGTAATAGTTGGGAAGACACTGGTTCCTGCTCTTGCCTCTGCATGAATGTGCATATAGCTATGTACTCACATGCATGTGCCAAATACATACAAAGTATTTGCATACACAGCAAAGTACATGCATGTAGACATACACACAGACTACTTTGAGACTTAATGCATATTTAACACACACATACATTATATATATATGCATATACAGCAAGTCAACAAAGATCTATATCTAAAATTTTGAAACTCATATTTTTAAGAGAAATTTCATAGCATGTGTTACATAACTAAATAAGGCAAAAGATTTTGTTCATGTAACATTATGTGGTAATTATGCAAATATTAATTATCAGGAATTGCTCCAAATTTGGTAATAAACCAACAAAGGGGATGTGATACAGACCTTATTTGAACTTCAGCTTTTTGTGTATATGCAGAAAAGAATGGCTTAAAAGGACACTCACATTAGTTATGTGTGAGGAATGAAACTGTGATAGGTCTAGATTATTTATGTGCTTTTTTACTAAGTGAATACATTAATTTTCATTGTAAAGAAGTAAATCTAATAAAAAATCTTTTTTTCTACAAAGGCTGTCCAGTCTATTATATCAAGTCCCAGCAAAATAACTGTTAAAAATGCAAACAAACCATGGAAATGGTATTTGGTAGACAAGCTTTTAATGATGTCCCTCCAAGTTTCTCATTACCTAGCTATTTAACTTCTAATCTAGGTATTTTTATTGAGTACTTTGCTGATAGAATGAATCTTCTAATCAGCTAACAAGAGGCTGGAATTTTCAGATATGCCCTGCAAACTCATGAGAACACTTAAAAAGGGAAGCAAAAAGTAGAAAAATCAGTTATAGAGCGATGCAATAGACCAACAAAGACAAATGGCAGCAAGAAAAGTCAGCATCCTAAAACACAGGGTTGTGGCAAGCCATTGTTGATAGGTTTGACGATGGAGAGAGGGAACCACTGATCAAGACATCCAGGTGACTGGGCTCTGGAGTTGCATGAAACTGAACTCTTCTCACAGCCTGAATGAGCTTAGAAGCAAATTTCTAACCCTATACCAACCCCCTAGAAAGAAATAGCCTTGAAGGTGCCTTAATTCTAGTCTAATGAGATTTTGTTTACATTTTATCTTATATTTAGGAATAGTTTTACTATGTCTCAGGTTGGCCTTGTATTCCTTATTGTTTTGTCTCAGTATCCAGCGTGCATGAAGACTTGTGCTTGCATCCCTATAGACGTGGCTCACCAGGCCAAAACAAGCTAGTAGACTTGGTTTGATTACTGACATACAGAAACTATAGGACAGTAAATTTTTGTTGCTTTAAGTTGCTAAATAAGTGATAATTTGTTCCAGAAGCAATGGGAAAATAATAGAGCAAGACCTGGGTGCAGACAGAATTTTATTACTTCATATTTTGTGTGTGAGTGTGTGTATTTATGAAATAGAACATTGAGTTTCTTGGCATTCATATAGAAAGGGAAGCCAGCGCTGCTGGCACAGGCCTGCACTTCCAGGTATCCTGATATTACATATATGATATATATGTGCACACACACACACACACAGATTTTAAAATCCAGCACTTTCCTGAAAAATTATATTAAATACTTTCATATGCATTCTTTACAAAAAATATTTCAAATTAAAGACCACATAATGTCCATGCTTTAAAAGAACTATTTAGAAATAGATTAACTATCTGGTAGTTCTTACATTTAATAATTCAACTTTATGATCCACAGGTACCCTGATGTCATATAGCCCAGCAGGTAAAAGACACCTACATGGCAGCTTGGGCACTCTCAGTGCCAATATGAGCAAGTACATGGTGGTGAAATGGGAGAGAAGAGAACTGGAATGGTTCATGTGTTCTGGTAAGAGGCCATTCTGAAGAAGGAAGACTGTGAGGAATGGATGGATGTTGGTGGCCTGTTTGCTACCCGGGACCACAATGACATCTGATCTTGCTTCCTATGGCTATGTCCAGGTCCACGACAGCCAGTATCTGTGTTGATATGCATAACCCATGTTGCCACCAAGGTCATGGGGATGCCCTGGGTGTGAGCTGTGACTTGTGGCAATTTTGGTGTACAAAGGCCATGCTGCCGCCAGGGCCATGTTGATCTGAGTAGCCTATGATGCCATTGGGGGTCATGATGACATCTGGGCCTGAGGTGCTGCTAGGAACTGTGTACTGGTCCGTGGACCTGCAGCAACCAGGCTTTGTGTTGATATCCATGGCTCCTGATACCACCAATGACCATGCAAATACCCGGGGTCTGGACCTTCACCCGAGGCTAGGTGGGGATCTGAGGGTCATGCTACAGCAGGGGCCATGGTGACATCCAGGTCCAGGCTGCAGGTAAGGCCCATGTCTGGGTTCATGCCAGGGTCTGTGTTGATGTATGTGTTCCCTGATACCGTTGAAGACCATGCTAATGCCAGGGCTCTGGACTACCACCTGGGGCCATGTAGGTGTCTGAGAGCCTCGCTGCCATAGGGCCATGCACTGCCACCTGGGGTCATGGTCACATGCAATCCCAGGCTGCTACTGAGGACCATGTCTGGGTTCCTACCATAGCAGGGGTCTGTGTTGATGTCTATGGCCCATGGTACTACCAAAGACGAATACGGATATATGGGGTCTGGGCTGCAACCTGTGGCCATGTTGCCTTCTGAGGGCCATGCTACCACCAGAGCCTTGCTAGTCTGGGTGGCCTGAATAGCTATATGGGGCCATAGTGTTGTTCAAGCCTGGGCTACTGCCATGGGCCATGTCTGGGTCCATGGCTCAACAGCAGGCAGGGTCTGAGCTTCTGTCCATGGCTCATGTTACCATGGGGGTCACAGTTGAAATTTGAAGGCTGTGCTGAGCCAGCCCTGCCCCTCACTGGCTCCAGGATAGCTGCCCTTGCTCCTCATTGGACACTGCAGCAGGAGAGCTGACACCGCCCCATCCCATGTGCGGGCTCAGGGGAGATAGCCCTAATGGTATCAGTCTAGGTACCACCCAGACCCGCATTCTGGGCCTTGAATTGACCTAACCTAACATCTGCCGAATCTATGACTTCTGGAATGCACGAAGGGACTGGTCCTGGGAAATGATACCAGGGTCCCGCACGACTCAGGGCAACAGTGGGATATCCAAGAGGGGTTTCAATGAGGGCCATTAATGATGGTGAACCACAGGCCTTGCACCAGACCAATTACTCATTGCAGTGAACATTTTGTGGGTGGGGCTAGTTGGACAGAAGAGTATATACTGTGTGACACACAGTAGCTCCTGATGCCAAAGGATGAATGAAGAGGTGTTGGAAAGATGGAAGAGTGAGGTGGGTTTTTTGCTTGTTTTGTTTTTATTTAAGTTTTTTAGGGGGGCATGCTGCAGAAGGGTGGGGCAGTTACAGGGGGACTGGGAGGTGAGTGGGATTGGAGTGCATGATGTGAATTTCCAAAGAGTCAATAAAGAATTATGTAAAGAAAACCAATATAAAAACATTCAACTTTATAAAGTAGACTTCTTCCTATAGAAACATACTGGACTATACATGATCTCCTGTTTAAATGAAACAGAACACAAAAGACCTAGCTATAACTCCCCTAAATAGCACAGGGACACATATTAAAATAGTAATAAGCTATGACATATCAGATTTATCATATATAATAATTAATGAAGTATTTTACTTGTGTAAGAACAATGTCTCCAAAATGATATCTTAAAAAAAGATAAAAATAAAAGAATTTGTATATAATAAAGATAAAAACAGAAATCACTGAGGAGGATATAGAAATAATTCAAAGAATAGCACACAGCATTGGTTATTTGTCAAAATAACAGTTTAAAAATCATGTGTGTGTGTGTGTGTGTGTGTGATTGTGGGTGCACATGTGCTATGGAGTGTTGGTGGAGGTTCCAGGACAAACTCACTTGTGGGTCCTTACCTTAAGCCTTGTTTGAGAAAGTTTTTTTTTAAACTTGTTTACTTGTATATTCCAGGCTAGATAACCTATGAGCTTCAGGGAATTCTTCTGTGTCTTCTACCCATCTTGCAGTAGGAACATAGGCATGATCTGCTATCTGGAATTACAGATATTTGATACTAAGGCTTTGTATGAGTTCTGGGGACTGAATTGAGATGGCTTAGTTGGGAAATGCTTGTCAAAGAAGCAGGAAGACCTGTGTTTGGATCTCTAGCATTTATGCAAAGTCAATGTTAATGAGTGCCTGTAATCCCATAACTGGGAAGAGAGAGACAGGGTGATTACAGGAGATATCCATCAAGCCTAGTAAGATAAATGAACTCCAGGTTCAATGGGAGACATGTCCCAATACATAGGGTGCAAATCAAGAGACACAAACACCTAGTACCAACATCTGACCACATCTGCACATGCACCTGTACACACACCATTTACATATATACATGGATGTGTGCAGAAATACATACATACACACATGAGAGAGAGAGAGAGCAAGACAGAGAGAAGCAGAATTATACACACACAGAGAGAGATAGCATCAGAGGGATAGACAGTGAGAAAGAGAGAGCATCTGATGACAGGAATAGTAAGACACTAAACAATAAGAAAAATGATGGAAGGATGGGTGGGTGGATCAAGGGAGTAGTTATAGAGAGAGAAAGAGAGAAAGAAAGAATATACATTGAGAGAACTTACACAAGAAGGCAGTGTGTATGAATGCTTGCTAAGGGATAGAGAAGGGTTTTCTAACTAATTAAAAATAACTGTGAAATGCAGAAAAGAAAAATGTCAATTGGCTTTCGTCCATAAACACTAGGTATAATATAAATACAAATCTATTAGTAAAACAACTCAGTGTCAAATATCACTTTACTTTTCAAAGGTGCCACAGATGTGAAAAGAGGTTGGTACCCTTGGTGTACAAAGAGATATTAAAATTGAAAAAACAGACAAATCAGAGAAGAATCACAATTGATAAAAGTCCTATAAAAGTTCCCTTGACAGCTTTGAATTTAGCAGAGAAAAGTCTAGGACAGGCAGGGATGTTGAGAATTAAATATCAAACTCGGCGAGAAAGTATCAGGATGAAAAGCTTACTGAAGTTTTAAAACAAAACAAAACAACTTATTAAAATGTGTTTAGTGTGGAACATTTAATACTTATTTTTAGCTAAAGAATTCTGCGGCAAAAAGACTGAATATGTCTGAAATGAAAAGGAACTTGACTGAGCTCTTCATTTTTAGGTTATAAAGCATAATCTAGATATATTTCTAAATGATTACATATCCTCGTGTCTGATATGCCTAGCATGGGACAGTTGGAATCACACTCTAGCCTGATCTCAGCCTAATTTACTCATGGCTCAGGTAGAACAAAGGCGCATCTGTGAAATGGGAGTGCAGGAGGTACCCAAACTAAAAGGAGAGATACCACGTGGCTAACCACCATTTTCTTGTAGCTGAACTCTGAGCTAGTGGTTTAATGTCTGCAGGACACGTATTCCATTCATCTGAAAAAAATAGGCAGGTATGGTTGATAAAGTCAGAGTATATTGAACATGCAGAATGTTTAGTATTGTTCTTGACACTGAGGAAGTGCCCAGCCAATGCTGTCATTACCAGTATACATACACTGAACATAATGCATCAGAAAATATAGCATGATTACAGTTTAAGTACAGTTATTAAAAAGATAATCTCCAACTGGTCAACAGATGTTTGGATTTGGTTATTCCTATGAATTGCACTTGGCTGAATCATGTCTATAGTAAATCTATTGTCTCTTTTCCTTTAAAATAGACATGGCCCAAGTGAATAGCGAAACACACATCACTGGAGTTGATTGCTATTTAAAATGCCACCGCCATTAGTGTATGTTTTAATATTGCCTCTTTTGTTTCAGCATTCCTGGTACCAAATCCTCCCCGAGGAAGGAAATTTTCAAGTGACCCCAGAAGACATTCATCCAGTATTGTCAGGATGTGATCTAACATGAGTGCTGGTTGGCCTTAGGAAGCTGTGTTAGAGAGAACCCTGGCTTGAAGCAGAGAGATGGATCTCCTAGAAGTGTCAATGGCTAATGATGGGAGATATTGGACTTGGGGGGACTAGTCTGGAAAAATTGTTGTAGTAAAGGTAGGAAGTCATGGGGGGTCCCAAGTAGAGCAGAGACAAGGAAAAGAGGTGACTGAGGCTACTTTGTCATGTTATGAGCAAAGGGCTTGTTGTTAGGGTTTTACTTCTGGCGCTTGGCATAGCCTCATCCAGTAATTTCACCATAGGATCATGGGGAAGAGGGTTAGTAATAATAATTAACATAACACTTGGTAATGTTTATGGAGTACATATTACATGCTAGGTAAAGTTATTACTTCACCCTTACATTAATTCCTCAGAAAAATCTGATTAACTTTTATAATTACCTTTTTTTTTTTCAGCCAGCAAAATGTTTTTGCTTTATTTCATTACTATTTTTATTCGCAGGTACAAAGAACAATTAACTACAGTATATCTTATGTAAAGAAAATCTCCCTAAAAGCCAAGGCCCTAAAATAGGCTCCAAGTTCCAGAAAGTGTGCAGCTCACGAAATTCCCCAGGTTGCAAAATTAAAAACAGCTCGTCTTTACCCCACACTGGGAGGTTTCTTAACCAATCTCCCACCTCACCATTTCAAGATAAATATTTTACCAAGACAGGCTACTCACTTCCCCTGAACTCCCCATCTTCCTCACTCTTGGCTACAAAACCTGACTCAGGCTCTCCTGCACCCCAGGTTTCAGTGACCTCCAGCCTTCAGATTCCTCTCTCAACTGATAAAGTCTGCTGCTGTTGGTGAAGGTGATCTCAATCTGAGTTTCCATTCTTTAATTCCTCCTACAGATTCAATTGTTTTAAATTTTTTTATTGCTTTATTAAAAAAAACATTCAAAATTTCCACTTCCTCCCCTCCTCCCATTTCCCTCCCGCTCCCCCTAATTATGGTTATTTTTACAGACAATTAATAGAGGGAGAGAAATGTTAAACAAGTCATCCAAGAATAAATACATAGCTCGGAAGTAATAGAGTTGAGATTCAAACCCCAGGCAATCAGGATGTAGAGTTTCCATTTTAATCACTGTTCCATGACGATGGTTATAGTGATGGTGTTAAGAACGAATATCGCAGGCTTCCTCTGTAACACTGTCAAAGACTGTTCATGAAGTCCCTGCTTGCTTGATCACATGACAGCAGTTCAATCACAGGAGCTTTCATTAAGGCCTCCGTGCCTATATTAAAGCACTAAACCAGGCCAATGCTCCTGACTGCAGTTCCAATTCCTAGGGGTGTATGGTCCACATCCAGAGCATGGAGCATTCAGGGATGGAAATGGGTCTTGCAGAAAAGCACATTCCTAGTCTCTGAAGCCCTGCTTGTTGCCAGGAGCCCTTCAGGTCTCATTCACTTACTCTTCACAAAGAAACTTTCTAAAACCTCGAATAATAGTATGGCATTCTTAAGACAAAGGACATTCTATTTGGGCTTCCAGGCTGTAGTCCTCTCACATGGGGAAGATATAAAATTTATCATAAATATTCATCATGCCTATTTTTGTGTATTATTTCTTTAAACTTTCCTTTAATTTTTTAAATTGAATTTTGGCTACCCAACTCTCCTGGGAAGCTAATAAATTTTTGAGTCTTAGTTTTTTCATGAATAAAATAAGGATATGAGTTATTGTGGGACTTAAGGGAGATAGTTCGTGTAATAAAGTAGTTACCACAGTATTTGATCTATGTAAGTAAGTTTCTTTAGAGGTTAGCTATTACATCACCATTCTTATTTGCAACAACTTCACCCTGAATAAAATGTAGAATTTTTAATAATATTCTGAGATAACTACAGGAAAAAAAGAGTCAGTATAAAATATTTCCGCAAAGAGCTGTCTCAAATATAGCAAATCTAAAAGGAAATATGAGGCAAATAGTTTAGGGATTAAAATAATTTAAGAACACAGAATGGCAGGAGTTTAAATAGCCTTCTAAAATATGACCCAAGGCTTTAAAGAAAAATGCTGTGTATTTCCATCCAAGTGGTTTGGGTAGGCTACTATTATGGAGAATTAAAATAATTACAACATAGTACTTTTTGATCTTTAATACTCTTGGCATTAAAGAGAAGAAAGGAGGTTGAAACACAGTAGCCCTTTTGTGAGGGAATTGTCCTGAAGATGGTAACAGATCAGAAAAAATGACTACCACAGTGTGTTTTAGAAAGTGTGTCACCTTTCATTATTGTGACAAAATACCTGAGAAAATAATTTAGTGGGAGGAGAGATGCTGAGTTAAAGTTATATAGGTTTTGATCCATGGTCAGCTTGTTTCTCTACTTTGGGCCTGTGGTGCGGTAGATTATCAGGGCATCACTGAGAGAAAAGCTGCTCAGGTCAGAGCAGCCAGGAAACAGAAAGTGAGTCAGGAATGGGCAAAGGCAGTGTATAGCCTTCAAAAGTATATTCTTCATGACCTACTTTCTCCAAGCAGGGTCCCTGTTCTGGAAGCCCATTGTAAATTAAATTACCAGTGAATTGACCTATTGATGAATTCAGAGTCTTCATGGTCCAATCTCACTTTCAACAGTGCCATGGCTTCAGATCAAGTCTTCAACACACGATCCTTTCTGGGGGACACGTCATATCCAAGCTATAACAAGTGGCAAATTTAAAAGAAAATGCGAGACGAAGTATAGTTACAGTAATGAGCAAAGTGACAAGCACAGACATGTTTTCAATATGAGACTTTGGCTTTAACCCAATGATTTAGATTTTCTTTGCACTCAACTAGCTCTTAACTACCTTACAGTATTCTCATGTTCTTACTAAACTATTCAAATAATAATAAAAAATAATAATAAGTCATGACTTTTCCATGCCTTTAGAGCACAAATTTCTTTTGGTTCTAGGTGTCTGACCACTCAGGCTGCTCAAGCTTTGGTCCAGTCTCATTCCCAGAAACACTGATGACTTGGTACACATAAATACCTCCTAGTTGACCCTAGAGGGTTTGAGCTTACACTTATTAGAAATATCAGGAAAAGTAAAACCACTATGTCCTAGTAAAGACAGACTGCAAGATCCTTTAAGACGTCAGTGTCCTAAAGCACTGGTTTTATTTATTCTGCTCCAAGTGAGTCACTCTCCTTCATTCAGGTACAGTTTTGCTTTTTTTTTCATCTATAGAGTTAGTCATTTACATATTTGAACTGAATATAATAAAAAATTCAAATGAACAAATCCAGTAATGTCTTTCTAAACTGGTCTGAGAAGTATTTTGAAAAATGAATACAAATGATTTTGCTATTTTTGTTGTTGTTGTTGTTGTTAATACATAATACACTCAGCCTGGAATAATTTTTAGCTTCCCAGGGAACATAGACTTTGATTAAAGAAAAATATATGCTTTTAAGAATCTAAAAGTAACACAAGTTAAATTTGGTAAATGCAGATGTTCTTATAAAAAAGGAACAAAGTAAACATAAATCAAATGAGAAAATATTCCACAATATTAATATATTAAGGAATAAAGAGACCTTCTGCTTCCAACTTTTCTTGAAAAGAAATGAAGCTAAAAGGAACTGGAGCCAGGCATGGTGGTTCATACCTTTAATTTCTGTGCTTAATAGGTAGAGGTAGGAAGAACTCTGAGGTCAGCCTAGTCTATATGGAATTTTCCAAGTCACCCTGTATTTAAACCCTATATTTTTCAAAAACAAAATAAAACAGTCAGTTGAAAATATTTAGCACATTTATAGGACTTGAAAACATTTTAAATTGTAATGTAAAGAAGATATTTGGGAGTAGAGAAGATTTATGAGAAATGGGGAGTATTTAAAGAAAAACAAAATGAAAAACAAGAATCAGATTTCAAAATGAAGTATAGGTCAATAGTTGTGATGTTTATCTTGTGAAAAAGATTACAGTCATGTACAATAACTGATTAGCTGTCATACAATATTCTCTACAGTTGCCAAAGCTGACGGAAAGTTACAAGTAACTCCATAGAAGAGTGACTTTCAGGGGAACACAAAAGCAAAAGGCTTCATGCACAAGAAAAATGTTCCCAGTCTTGTCCTTTTGCAGTAGGACATCAAGATTATTACACAGCGACTAAAATGTCCTTTGGTTTTACTAAAATAAGAAATGTAGAAGTTGAGCTAAAATATTAGATGGCCTAATAAAACAATTGACAAACACACCAATGGGGATATCTACAAAGGCGAAGGGACTATGACAACCAGAAGATTGTTTAATATAATGTCAAAAGCTACCAATATAAAAGACTCCAATTTACTCCTGTCTCCAGATGCTGGAAAAGCTTTTGACAGTTAATTGGAAGCTTTTATTTTTGACATCGAAAAGCATGGGCTTGACACAATTCATTTTATGGGCAGAAACATTATCTGATCACCCAAAGGCCAAAATTAAGGCTAATATGTATAATTGGAGACCATTTCTTTCTTTCTTTCTTTCTGTTTTTGACAAGGAAGCAGCCACAGGCTGTCCACGTTTTCCCTCTATTATTTGGTTCATCAATAGAATCTCTGGCAGGCAAGATGAAGGACTAAAAATGGGGTACTTAAGGCCCACAATTTTATTGTGAGTAGATAATGTGTCTCAATTCTGGGTTGCATGTAAACTTGTGAAATCCACTTCTGTGAAGTCAAGTGGGAATTGAATCTCCTCTCTTATTGGAGGTGCTATTTGGTTTTAGTTCAAGAGGTATTTTTCTCTTAGATTCTTTATTGCTAAATAAAAATGTTTTTCAGATGGTGTCTTCTTTGTCCTTAGATCATATGATTCCAGTTACTGTTCTTGACACCCCCAAAATAATGATCTGTTCTATGTGGATCAGATGTGCAGAACTTCCAGAGTGGCCACACCCTTTTACATTCTCTTATACTTTTACTTTCCTAATAATATATACCTGAGATTGTCTGATGGGTAAATAGATAAACAAAAATGATAAACTCATGCATCTAAGCATAAAACATCTAACAAGACCAACCTAACTAGAAAAATTAGGTCAGGGATGATGCATTGTGCAGATGAATCCCTTTTTTTCTCTTTAAAACAGCTTTATTGAGGTATACTTAATAAATACACTTCACCCATTTAGAGTGCACTATCAAAACTTTTATACATTTAAATGGTGTGAAAGCCATTCTGACGCTGAACTTTAGGATATGTCTTTTACACCAAAGAGAAATCCTATATCCATTAGTAGTCATTTCTGGTGCTTTTCTAACTTTGCAAGCCTTGGGAAATCATTAATTTCCATTCTGTTGCTAAATATTTGCCTATTCTGAACACTTCACATATGTGAGAACATATATTTGGCTTGTTTGTATCTGGCTTCTTTTATTTAGTACAATGCTTTCAAGAGTCTCTCATGCCATCACAAATATCTTATTCTATTCTACATATATATCATCTGCTTTTTATCCTTTTATTTATCACTTGATGGGCAGTTGAATTGTCCTAGCTTTGCCTGTTTTCAATACTATTGCTATGAAAACTCATGCACAACTTCTATGTGGTTTTATTTTCTTCCTCAAGTATACACCCATAATGGAATTCTTAGGTTACATGGAAACACTGCATTTAGTTTGCAAGATATTTCCAAAGTGGCAGCAATGTAGAATGGATGGAAGGGTGGGAGTGTCACATGCTTCCTAGATACTTCCCAACAACTGTTAATGTCAACCATTATTATTTCATTGTTATCACATGTAGTAAGGAGGCTGCTTGTTTGTTCCTGGCTGCCCAGAACCAAAATAATCACACAGAAACTTTGTTAATTACAACACTGCTTGTCCTATGAGCTTTTGCATATTTCTAGCTCATTCTTATCTCTTAAATCTATTATTTTATATTTTATCATGAGGCTTGTGGCCTACCGGCAAGGTTCCAGCTGACAGCTTGCATCTTCCTCCTCTTGGGGCTCCATGGCATTTCTTTGACTCCACCTACTCTATTTATATATATCTTTTCCAGTCTGGCTATATTCTGTTAAGCCATTGACCAAAAGCAGCTTCTTTATCCATTAACTAATGAAACAACACATAAACAGAAGAACTTCCCACACCAATCACATGATGTTTATATTATGTAATAGCTAATGAAGTAATGTATTTTTTTCATGTGATTATGTCAAGAAAGGTTAACTCAGAAGTTTTCTTATTTAAAATATTCCATTTTTTCTTTGTATTATAGTTTTAGGATTTTCTTATATAGTCTAGAAACATTTTGTCCTGCTTGATAAATTGCTATGATCTGATACTAGAAATTATTTGATAATTTTATCTTTGTTGAAGCTTTATTTACTTTCTATGATGACATTTTTAGAGGGAGTTCCATGGAGTGCTTAAGAAAAATGTATATTTTATATTTGCTGAATAGAAATTTTGTAGATATCTATTAGTGCAATTGATCTCTGACTTAATTCTTATATTTCTTTGCTGAACTTTAGTTTGGATGATATAACTAGAGACAAACGTGAGCATTGAAGTCTTCAGCTATTATCATATTTGTACTTATGGAATTTTTTGCTCTTTACTGTTTCTTTTATGAAATTAAAAACCTTGATATTTGGAATATATACATTTATATTTTTATAACTTCATAAGGTATTGTTCCATTTATTCATATGTAGTGGCTTTCTTTACCCCTTCTGATGAAATATGATTTTAAACTTGCCTTATCAGATAGCAAAATAGCTATAATAACTTGTTTTAAGATGTGTTAGATTGGTAAGCTGACTTCTAGTCTTAAAATTGCAGTTTGTGGGTGTCTTTGTCAGTTAAGTGTTCTTAAAGACAGCAGAAAGTTGGATCTTGTTTTTAATCCAGTCAACTGGTCTATCTTTAACTGGTGAACTTAGGTCTTTTGGATTTATTTTATTATTGATAGGGGTGCCTTTTTTCCCCTAAAGGTAAGTTTTATGCTACTGCTGCTTTTCTGAGAGAAGAGCATTTTTTTCTTAGACCACAGCATCATTCCTGTTTCTTCTTTCCATTCTTTCTGGACTGCTCATTTGATTATGACCCTGGGATTGGTCACTACTTTATACTTAGATTCCTTGGGTTCTTCATCTTCAAATGCTCCTTGTATATAATACATATGCTTCAAATTAATTGACAGCAATGTCTGAATGATTGATCTGATTGGCTTGGCAAAATATTTACTGCTCTTTGATAACCAAATGGATGATTTTTTGTTTCTTTTGCTTAGCCTTGTTGCTCTTTTACCAATCTATGTCAAGTTCCCTGTTCCTCATTTTTTTTGGCAGTAAATATATTAATATTCATTAAGATAATACATACTCATA